>JAJIBD010025489.1:0-35426 GCA_021461705.1 Cryptotis parvus | reverse complement strand
TATGGAACAATAAAAACCCCAAGGATAGCTAAAGCAATCCTCAGGAAAAAAAAGATGGGAGGCATCACCTTTCCCAACTTCAAACTGTACTACAAGGCAGTAGTAATTAAAACAGCATGGTATTGGAATAAAAACAGACCTGTGGACCTATGGAATAGAATTGAGTATCCTGACGCAACCTCAAACACATGATCATTTAATCTTTGATAAAGGTGCAATGAGTCTAAAATGGAGTAAGGAAAAGCCTCTTCAACAAGTGGTGTTGGGAAAACTGGGCAGCGACATGTAAAAAAAATGAATTTGGACCTGTGTCTAACACCATGCACAAAAATCAGATCAAAATGGATTAAAGATCTCAATATCAGACTTGAATCCATAAAAGTACATTGAAGAAAATATAGGAAAAACCCTCCCCGACATTGAAGCTAAAGGCATCTTCAAGGTTGAAACATCACTAACAAAGCAACTAGAAGAAAAGATAAACATATGGGACTACATGAAACTAAAAAGCTTCTGCACCTCAAAGAAACAGTGACTAAGATACAAAAGCAGTCCACAGAATGGGAAAGAATATTCACCCCAATACCCATCTGATAAGGGGTTAATATCCAGGATATATCAGGCACTGGTAGAACTTTACAAAGAAGAAAACAAACAACCCCATCAAAATATGGGGAAAAATGAACAGAAACTTCAGCAAGGAAGGAATTCGAATGGCCAAAAAACATATGAAAAAAATGCTCATCATCACTAATCATCAGAGAGATGCAAATCAAAACAACAATGAGATACCACTTTACACCACAGAGACTGGCACATATTCAAAGAAGCAAGAACAACAAGTGCTGGCGTGGATGTGGGGAAAAAGGGGACACTCATCCATTGTTGGTGGGAATGCCGGCTGGTACAGCCTTTCTGGAAAACAATATGGACTTTCCTCCAAAGACTAGAAATTGAACTCCCATTTGACCCAGCCATACCACTCCTGGGAATCTACTCTGGGAAGCCAAAAATACGCGGCGGAAACACCATCCCTACTTTTATGTTCATAGCAGCATTATTCACAATAGCCAGAATCTGGAAGCAACCAGAGTGCCGAAAATCGATGACTGGATAAAAAAGCTTTGGTACATCTACACAATGGAATACTATGCAGCTGTTAGGAAAAATGAGGTTATAAAATTTGCCTATAAATGGATGGACATGGAGAAGATTATGTTGAGTGAAATTAGCCAGAAGGAGAGAGACAGATACAGAATGACTGCATTTATCTGCATAACATAAATATATATGTACATATTATGATACCAATATCCAAGGTCAAGTGAAACATATATCAGGAGGTCTTGTCAAAGGTGGAAATTATCACAAGCGTGTGGGAGTCAGAGGCTAGGTAAGACAGAAAATGGAACAGTGTGCTAACAATTGTCGAGGGTACTAATGCCAACCTAGAACTGAGCATTAAATAGAGGCAAAAGATACACATGACAACCCTTTAATGTATGTTCTGTAATCCATAGTCTGGAGGGAAGGAAAGAAAGAGAGAGAAAGGGAAAGAAATAAAGAACCTGCCATGGAGGCGGGGGGGAGGGGAGGGGAACCGGGGACGTTGGTGGTGGGAGATGGGCACTGGTGGCGGGATGGGTGCTGGAACACTGTATGACCAAAACCCAAATATGAACTTTTTAATTGTATATCTTTGTAATTGTAAAAATAAAAAAATTAAAAAAAAAAAAATAAAAAAAAAAAAAAAAAGCTCATGGAGTCTCTCATGATATATTTCTGGATTCCACTAAACATGAAAATGGGGGAGTGCATTCAGTAGCTGAGGACACAGAGGCTACAGTGCAGTGCTTCCCGTAGGAGAGGTAGCGAATGGGCACTGAGGGGACTAGGATTGAAATTATTAATCAGAACAGATCTCTTGTAGCATGTCTTACATGATGAACAAAAATATTGCTAAATTGGGAGTCCCAGTGATCTTGTGCTGCATAGGAAGTAACTCTTTCCAAGTTGCAAATATTTTCAAATATAAAACAAAAAATATAATGCCTATATTAAATGTCAACATTTTTTTTATGTGCTCAAGTTTTTACCACTTGAGTATATTTTGTATATTAAATGTTAAATACTCTGCATCATTTTGAATATATTTTAACTTTTTTCTGAAATAAAGTCACTTTTCCCCTTCCATACTTTTGGGAAAATTATGTGCTCAATTTATTTGGCAGCCTCCTTGTTTCTCAAATTTAATGTGATGTATGATGATCCATATTATTTCAGAATGCAGTAGATGGGTCTTGCAGGTTGTATTTTGTCACCAGAGAGTGTTTTTAATAGGAGAATCCTTTTTAGTAATTCTCTTGACACAAAAAAGAAGTATGTCAATTTAATAGGGCTATTGAATTTACGGGAATATTTGCAAAATTCTGTAGTTATTACCTGGAAGTTAGAAGTATTTCAGATGGTAAGATAAAGTAGTTGCCCTTACACTTGTCTGGAAATTCTTCATTTTGTACTGAGGCACACCATCAGAAGAGGGAATAGATTTCTTTGAGCTGGGTATCTCATTTAGTAATTTAGGCAGAATATTTGGGAAGGCATAGCACTTTAGTGAGAAAGAAGATGCTAGAATGGCTGTAATCTTCTTTAATAAAAGGGCTTAGGACTGAGTGATAGTACAGCAGGTAGGGTGTTTGCCTTGCATGAGACCAACCTGGATTTAATCCCTAATATCCCATATGAACTACTGCCAGGAGTAATTCCCTGAACAGAGGCAGAAGTAACTTCCGAAATCGCAGGTATGGCACAAAACACACACACACAAGACTCAGAGTTAGTATCATAGGAAGATGATTATTTTATACTTTCGTTTGTAAATTTATATTTTATTGTTCCACAAATTGGGGAGAAATGTTCATGAGTAAACATAATGGTGATCATCCACAGATTCTATTTTTCAGCTGTTATGTACCATATCATACTAGGTGGATATAAAAGGGTAAAGTGCAGGATCTGCTCACAGCCCTTTGAGATAATGCATACATACTAAAATTGTGATCCTAAATAGAACACCTTGTTTATCATTACTGACATACAATCTGTTGAGTATTGGTGCTGTATTTTCTCTCTTAGGTGCAATAGTTGGCAGTGGGGGTCCCTTAGTGGAAATCATAGATGCAGCCTTTACAAATCAGCCTCGTATAACTTGGTAACAGTCATCCATGAGATTTCTGACTTTGTGTCCTGTTTACCTGGTGGTCACATCTTGCCTGTTCCTTCAAACTGGAACAAACTGAGCCTTCTTCGCTCATGTGCCTACTCATCAGTGTTGCTCTGGCCTTCTTTTACTCTTAGTTCTTCTATGGTGCTCATAATCTTTCCAGAGATTCAAAGACGTTTCTTCTCAGAATTGTAGAACTGATAATATTAAGTAGTGCTGGGATTAATTGCACCTCAGTCTTTGTATTTTGTAAGCAAGCATTTGAAGAGCATTTACTGGGACAGTTAAGTGAAATTTGCACTTTACTCAATGTTTCTATTGAGATGGGATGAGTTGACATTTGTAGTTTTCTTGCCTATGTTCTACTGTTGAAGTGTGAAGCAAAGCCCACAGGGCTAGGTTGATTGTATAGGTCATTCTAAGGAGGGGCAGTGCTAGGACACAGGTCATGTGGCTTCACCCAGCTGCTAGGAATTTGAAATGTTTGAAAGGTAATCAGCATGTGACTAGCAGGAGAATGGGAATTCTGTGGGTACTCTCTAGTCTGTCTCTGCTTTACCAGCCTACCTGCTGTACATATGTAACACCTACCCTCATGCTGAGAGGCAAGCACTTACTCTTTGTGTTTTGTTGCAACTAAATTTATTGCCATTCCACCTCATGAGCTTCCAGCTTGGCTATAAGGAGATCAGACATTGGTTAAATAACCACACACCAAGTGGAAAGCTGCAGCCTTGCCTAGTGTTTGAGGGAGACCTGCAAGGTTGTGAAAATGCTGTTGGAGATCACTTTTGTCAGTTGGTTGCCGAGCCACTAAGAGGCATACTGAAGAGAAGCTTAAAGTGACACAGACTGGCATGAGATCAGAGTGGCAGGAACTAGCGGAGAGAAAACATAAAAAATGCAGCAGAGAGGAGTGCAGGTCCAACTTCATGGCCTGAGACATAAGCTGCTGTGGACACTGGTCTTTCAGAGCCATTCACGAAGGAGAACAGAGACCTGTGTGTGTGTGTGTGTGTGTGTGTGTGTGTGTGATATGGGAGGAGGGAACATACATCATGGTTTTATTTTGGACATTGTTAAATTGGGAACAGCCAAGGAACAATATCCAATAGACTACTTTGGAGGTAGGGGGTGGTTGAGGGACTCAAAGGATGTGTGGTGTGGACTCTGAGTCATCTTAATATAGGCAATGGTTGCAGCTGTGGGAGTGAGTGGCTGAGCAGGCCTGGGCGGAGTAGGGTGGGCTTTGGGGATGGGATGTGAAGGACTGTTACTTTCAGTGGGGAAAAAGACTGGGTCTGCAAGGGGCAAGTCAACATCATCTAGACCAGATCTGCAGCTCTTGTTTTGAAAAATCAACTGTTTTCACTTGATCACTTGAATCCAGTTATTCATCGATTTCCTCGAGCGGGTGCCAGTAACATTTCCATTGGACCCTATCACGTGCTAATGGAGCCCAATGGCATCTGGTTGATTCAGGAATATGGAAAGCCTCAGAGCCGTTCCTTCAGGGTCTTGACAAGGAAGTCTGACCATCTTGTAGGTGGCGGCCCACGTGATCTTTTGACATCCTGTGGGATCCAGTCGGTAAGGCTCTAGTCCAGCGATCGTCTCCAAATCGCATTACATGTCCAGCCCATCTGATTTTCGATGCCTTGGCAAACGGGACAGCGTCCCTGATTCTGGAATAGCGATGGAGGTCAGAACTCCGATTCCTTCTCTCACTTGAGTGAGGCGTGATATTCCAAGCATAGCTCTTTCGATTCCTCTTTGGGAAGACCGAATAGCATTCTCATCCCTGCTTTCATAGGGCCCAGGTCTCTGAGGCATATGTTAATGCAGGGAGAATGGTGAGAAGTCAAAGAGATGTGCCCGGGCGGAGGTTCTTTGTCCTTTTAGATATTTCTTCGATGTTTTGAAGGCATTCCATGCTGCTCTCTTCCTCCTTTCTTCCCAGATACATTGACTCTGCTGTCTACTGAATAAGGACAAGTGTCAGGCAGATGCCACATAACAGTTGCATTACTCCATGCCTATTTGTTTTCTGAGTCTCCTTACTGCTGTTAATTAGTTAATGCACCAACTGTTATTAGCTAATATCAGAAACACATCTGAGAAGGTGTAATCTTGACTCACAAGTGTCTGAATTCTTGTAAAAAACCTGACTGGGAGTAAAAGAAGAGGGCACCGTGGCTTCACGAGGTTCACGGCAGGCCTTGGTCAGTGATCTGTTTTCTGTTTCTTCAGTCTTCTGATTGTGCATCTTCTCTAAAGGAGTGTGTAGATTGGACCTTCTTTCTTTTGTAGACATTCCTCTAAGATCATTCTCTCTTGCTATAGTGACAAGGAAATCAGGAGCTGCATAGTTGGTAAAAGTAAAATGGCAAAGTTAAAAGTGTACCTTGTTCTAGTGTGAGCCCCCTAATTTTTTCCCCTCCCTCATTTTCATTGTAAAGAACTTAGGGATGAAATTAGAAAACAGGGCCAGGGAGATAGGGAGACAGGTTAACATGCTTGCACACTATCAATTTAGTGGCCAGGGTACCATCCCTGAGTACTGCTGGGTATAGTTCAAAAATAAAGGAGAAAACCTCAGGTGGAGAGCATGTAGAATGTCTGCTGCCTAAAAGTTGGCTTTGGGGTAAGAGTCAACAAAAGTTACTGATCTTCCACTATGGACAGTGCAGTGTGGAGGATGGTCACAACAGTTAACCTTTCAAGCCCTGTCCATCATAGACAGTGATTATAGCAAAGCCATATAGAAATGTATTAAAGTGTCTCAAAATACACAATTCTGATACACACAATTTCAAAATTTGGGTCAGAAAGATGGATTGGCCAACCCAAGTTCAATCCCAGCACTCTATATGGTCCCCTGAACCCCTTCAGGAGAGCCCTGAGGCCTGCTGGATGTGTTCCTCTGCGCAAAAATATGGTTTCAGAAATCCTAACTCTTTGATAGTTTACTTAGCCACTTCTCAGTCCTAAGACTCAGCAAAAACAATTTCATTTTTAGTTTATGGAAGCTAAATTCATATAATGCATAAATGGAATTCTAACATATACCTTAACAGATTCTTTGGATAATTTATACAAATCCTGGCACACAAGTAGTTCACACATATTGGTGAATGAAGTTTGTGTTAACAATGTGCCTGGTACAGAGCATATAATAAATGTTTATTTAATGGATCTGTTTATTATATCATAAACTATTATAGCAGGTAGAAGTCATCAACTCTTCCCTAATAACCTAATGTTTGGCTATACCTTCACAACCATGCCTGTTGATTTATTGGTTAAGAGATAAGATAATTTGCCATTCAACATTTCTGTAGTAGAAGAGTAAATAAGTTACTGCATTTTGATGCTTCAGTTGCATTAAGGGAGAGTAGGGTACAGTTAAAAAGAAGGTAGGGACAGCACAGATTTAAGGAACATGCTTATTTTTAGTGTTAGTTTGGAAATGAAGGCTAAAACTTAACACTGCTATTAAATAAGGCAGGTTGGGGAAATGACCTGAGAGAAACAATTGTTATGTATGAAACCAGAGAAAGTAACTGAAACCGTCCACGTGTTGTAACCATGTAGAAATTCCTAGAATACATGTGGGTCAAATAATACATCAATGCATTACTATCTGAAAGTTAACCTAGAAAATAGAGTGGAAATTATGCATTCTCTTTTACAGCATAACAGTTACAGATTTACTGAACAAAAAATTTTCTATGGCTTATTAACCACTTTGTGCACTGGAGAGCAGCTTGTTTTCTTGCTACAATCCATCTAAGTAATGAGGTATAGTGCAAAACAGCAAATGAGAAAAGTCAGTCTGATTAAAAAAATATAGTAGATACTGGTTATAAAAGAGGCATTGTTCTAGTTAGTAAGAGTTATCCAATTGTCATAATCCATGTGGTAGATTTAACACAAATTAGCCTTTCTCTGAAATCAGTACTTTTTGAAACCTATAGTACAGACTTGTTAAGACAGTTACTGCAGTAAAGATCTGAGCCTCAGCACCAACAGCTGTACCCCATATATATTTATATATTTGTACATTGTATATATTTTTTTGCCCTTCCTCTCCTTCTTTGGGTAGGACTCTTTTCGGTGACATCCTCTCTCTTTGGTAGGAGACTTAGGCTCTCTTGTATGGTCTAAGTTCAAACCAGAGCTAGAGTTATTTCTTTATATTGGATTGCAGTGGTAGAGCTTTTGTACTATTAAAAGTCTTTTTGGAACTGCAGCAGACTCGTGAGTTTTCATCCATTCCCCCAACGGCCTCGGTGGTAGAAGAGAACTTCTGTCCTGATACTGTTGGAGACCCCAGTGGCTGTCCAACACATCACCAAATGGCAAAAAGTGCTCTGGGGCTGTTCGTGGCTCTGTGCTCAGGTGTGACTTCTGCTACTGCTCAAGGTGGTGCCAGGGATTCAACCATGTGGTTTCAGGGATCCAATCATGGTGTGATGAATGCAAGATTAACTCAGTGCGGATACCAGATTGGCTTAGTGCACTACAGCCCAGAACTCCTGGACTCAAGCCATCCTCCGGCCTCAGCCTCCCCGAGTAGCTGGGACTACAGGCGCACACCACCACGCCCAGCAGAAGAGCTGATCACAGCCCTGCTCGTCAGAGTCCCACCCTACAGCTGTCTATTTCAAGCCCAGATATGCCTGATCCAGAGACTCAGAGACACGGGGCAGATCTGATACCGCTCTCCCTGTGCCCAGCTGATCATGAGGCACCCAGGAGGGAAAGCGGGTTCTAGCCCTGGCCCACCACCCCAGCAGAGCCTTGCAAGAAGCCAGAGCAACCCCCACAGCATGAGGGACGCAATTTCCACATCCAGACTCCACATCTTGTCAGAGCTCCACCCAGCAGAAAAGCCGATCTTTCCCCGTTTCACGTGGTTCATCAATGCATGCAGGTGAGAGGCTACTACAAGAGTATGCCACCGGCACGGCAGATCCTGGCAAACTATTCGTGTCGTATTTGATATGCCAAAAACCAGTAACAATTACAGACCCCATTCCCATGACCTGAAGGAATGTTTGAGGCTCTTCATGTTCCTGGAGCAAGCCGTCAGCCCTTGGACTACACTAGCATGTAACAGCACATATGGAGATGTTACAAATCCGTGAACAACGTGAAAACAAGTGATACAAGTGATATGTATATAAAATTCCCTTATCTATAACTTCAATAATTAGGAAACCTAGATTAATGGATAGATCAAACCTAGATCTGATGGATAATAACAATAGCAAGCTATTACTTATGGGCCAAATATGGCCCCTTGCTATTTTTTTAAATCTATTGAAACATACATATCCATTTAGTTAAAATTGTCTGGAGACTAGTTTTATGCTACATAAAAGAACAAACTCACCAATTGGGACAGTAAGGCCTATTAACTGACTGTTTATTATAAAGTTTAATGTCCCCTGAGTTAGTACTTTATAGTCATAGGTCATTTAATGATGAGGACACTTTCTTATAAATGCATCTTTAGATTAACTTTGTCATTATGTCAACAGTGAGGATTTTTACCACTTGATCACTTGATCACTTGATCACTTGAATCCCATTATTCATCGATTTGCTTTGAGCGGGCGCCAGTAACATTTCCATTGGACCCTATCACGTGCCAATGTAGCATCTTTACCAAACCAAGAAAAGAGAGACTCCTATATGCCTAGTATTGCTATTGCTATTGTGGTCTGTTGTTGAGCAGATGCTATTAAGAAACACCTGACTGTGCCCTTTATTACATGAGCTCTCAGGCAACATCCTTTATGAGACAACTCCTTTAGCTGTAAAACAGCCAGTGATGCTAGTCTTGGCTATTTTACTGGGCTGTTCTAAGAAACATATCTTTCTGAGAACAAATTGTTCTAAGAACAAGTTATTTGTGAACTGTATAGGAACAAGTATTCTGCTCAGCAGCATCTGTCTTTCTCAAAGGACTATTAAGCTATATGCAAATAGATAAAAATATCATGAACCATATAGTGAAAGCCCAAATACTCACTTCCTATAATGATAAACATTTTTCTATATTTGTTTTATTGCATTTTCATCTATCAAGTTTATACTCACCTTTCAACTCATCTTTCATTCATTTTAAAGTAAGTTGAAAAAAAATGAAAAAAGTGAGTTGAAGATCAGTATGTGTTAACATTATCTTTAAGTAAACTGATCATAGAATGAATGCCATGCACCGAAGTGAAGTGTGCATTTGAATTTATACAATTGTTGTAAAAATTAGTATTATTTTATATCTCATCAATTAAGTCAGTTAATTATCTTCCATGTCTTTGTTTCTTCCTCACCCATACCCAATTCCCAGAGGCAACCATTGTTTTGATCTCTTTCATTCAGCATAATGTTTGAGACTCCACATGCTGTTGTGTAAGCAGCAGTGTAAAGTCTGTTGCTTTTTATTTGAGTGATATTGCATGATTGCACCATGGTTTGTTTATTCATACACCGATTATGGACACATAAACTATTGCCAGTTTTTAGTTTCCATGAATAAATCTTCTGTGAATATGATATCTAAAGGCTTAGATAAGTCTATTTTGGACATAGATCTCTAATGTAAATATCTTGAAATGGTAGTTGATGTTGTCTCGCTGTTCTGTTTTTGAGGAGTTGGTCTTTCTGTTTGTTCTCTAAATAGTTGATAGAAGGCATCATAGTAAAGCCATATGTGAGGTTTCCATTATAGCTTTATAGACTTCTCCTTTCAAAAGAAACTTACACTGGTAAGATTTCCCATTGATCTTGCATTAGTTTCGAAGAGTTACTTGTTTTTTGAAGAATTTTTCCATTTAATCCAAGTTTTCTTTTTTTTTTTTTTCTTGGCAGGCATTCACAGGCCTTTTCCAGCCTCTGGCCTCCCTATTTGTTGAGGGACCAGTAAACGGTCATCCCTCTAACCCCACCGGGGCCCTCAAGGTGGTGTTTGGAGGTGTTAAGGGAAGACAGATACTCTGTGTGCTCTTGTAGTGGGGGGTCTCCTCTGCTAGCCAAGACAAGTTTTCATTTTATTGGCATAATGTCATTCGTAATTTTTTGGTAATATTTGTAATATTTACTAAGGTGTTTCTTCTGGTGATTTTATATAGTGAGTTTTTTTTTTTTTTTTTTTGGCTACAAGGAAGCCTTTTGTATTGGTACCAACTAGATCGTTGCTTGGGTTCAGGTAGGTTGACAGAGGGTCTTGGCTAGCTGCTAGTCAGCCAGGTAGCCCTTTCTCTGGGGTACTCAGGTTAAAAGGCCATGTCTCTCCCACTTACCAGGCTAACACAGGCTTGTTAACAAGGTAGCTGAGGGATGTCCTAAGAAAGGGTGGAAATGGGCAAATCCTCTTGGGCCTAGGCTTTGGGACTAGAACAGAATTTCTCTGTGGATTTTTGGTTTTGGGGTTTATGGTTTCGTTTTTAATTTTTTTGCCACACGTGGCCATGCCTAGGGGTTGCTCCTGGCTCTACACTCAGGAATCACTCCTGGAAGTGCTTGGGGAACCCTGTGGGGTGCCAGCAATTAAGCCTCTGTCAATCACATTCAAGGGGAGTGCCATATCTGCAGTAGTATCTGTCCAACCCTCTATGTTTCACTTTGCTTTTCATCTGAATAATGCTGCATGTGCGTGTAATACTACAAATCAATAGAGATCAAGTTATTTATATATATGTACAGAGTATAGAGTTTTGCCAACTTGGATAAACCAGGCCTGGAAAATAAAAAAAACAAACAGTATTTGAATAATGCTGTATATTTTATGTCCACTGAATAAAGGAGGTAGGCTATTTTCCTTCTAGAGAATAAGGTGCAATATGTAGTACACAAGTAGGTCAATAGTGAATGTTGAAATTTTCTACAAATTAAATTGTTTTCAGCTAGTGGCTGAAGACATTTGTTGGTTTGCTTCACGAAGACACCAAAGCCATTTGGGTAGGCAGTGTGGCATGCACGAGGAAGTGACAGGGAAGATCCAGCACACCTTGGTAACTGTGGCAGCTCCATGCCGGCCAGCACTGTTGTACAGGCAGCTTTTTTCATGTCAACACCTGCTCATTAGGAACCGGACCAAGACTCCCAAAGAGCTCTCAGATGGCCCATATTTTGTAACCCTGCCAATCCACACAGAATTTAATAACAACCTTGAGGTGAAACTTGGGCCTTTCCTCATTGCTAATCCCCAAAACCATCTGGCCTTTTCCTTTCTCTGAATAACAGCGTAGTGTTAGTATGTGTGGAGGGAGGAGGAGGATGTGGATGGAAGAAGGGGCACAAACTGATATTACATTTCTCGAAGGACAATTCCTTCTCCTCCAGAGGAGATAGGGTTTCATTTAGGGCGTGGACCTAAGCTTGTTCTTTCCATTGCCTCCAAGTCTCTAATTGCCAGCTAGTTGCTTGAAATTTGCACTATTCATTGGCTGTTGAAAAACCTCCACGTTTAGTTCCATTAATGACATGCCAAAAAAGAAACCCAGAAATCTGTAATTGAGATTCTGACTTTAAAAAATCAATTATGCGTTTTTCTTTATTTTTTCATAGGCCTCATACCAAATTAGAAATATGGGAGCTACTATATACATAAATGTTTATTCCTGTACCTTGTTCTACAGAGAATATGCAATAGTGTAGTAGGAAAAATGTGGAATATAACAGAAAACTACAAATAATATATCATCAGACCTCTGGTCTGCTTCTACCTTGGAAGAAAATGATACATGATGAATCAGTATTTACTCTATATTACATAAAGGATATCATGTTTTTGGTAGACTAGGAGGCTCACCCTCCAGAAAAAAAATGGCACATAAATTAGGTATGTTACTTAAAATTGCTTTCCTTTTTTCTTCCTTTTTTTTTTTTTTTTTTGCGTCAGCCAGAGTTGTTTATAGATCATTCCTGGCAGTGCTCAGGGGACAGTGCAGGATGGCAGGGAATCAACTCAGGTTTAGCAGCATGCAAGGCAAACACCGTGATCACTATGCTGTCTTGCCCTTCCAATTGTTTTCTTAACTCTTGCTCTAATAAGCACTTGTTGAGTAGCTGTCTTCAATGCATTTGCTGGATATATTTCTTCAGTAAGAAATGTGCCCAATATCTGCTTGTAAATAAACAAACTAATAAATGTTTTATTTGTAAATAGTGCAGAAAATTGCTCTTTTAGCCCAGAGAGATTTCACAGCAGGTAGGGTACTTGTCCTGCATGTGGCTGACCCAGGTTTGATCCCCAGCCTCCCAATCAGTGTACTGGGCCTGCTAGAAGTGATTGCTGAGCGCAGAGCCAGGAATAACCTCTGATCACCACTGGATGTGGTCCCCCAAAACACAACAACAAAAAAGAACTTTCCACCCCTCAAATAACAATTATATTTAAATGAAAATGTAGATTTGCAGTTATAAATGATGAGGCCAGAGTGATAGAACAGAGGGTAGGGTGTTTGCCTTGCACATTGCTGACCTTGGTTCAATCTCTGGCATCTCATATGGCCCCCTGAGCACTGCCAGGAATAATTCCTGATTGCAGAGCCGAATAATTCCTGATTGCAGAGCCAGGAGTAACCCCTGAGCATTGCTGGATATGACCCCAAAAAGCAAAAAGAAATAAAAAATGAAATAAATGATACACACAAATACTTATATGTAAACATACTATGACTAGAAGTATATAAATACACACAAATACTTACATATGCATACACTGTGACTGTATATGTGTGTGTGTTTGTGTGTATACAAGCATCAGAGGTAACTCTACTACCCATTTGTTTACTTTTTTTAGAAAATCTCAGTTTGGTGTGTCATTAGTAAATTAATAAAATTAGTGAAAGGGGTTAGTAAATTTAGTGAATTATAGTCATCTCACCTTGTTTTTGTGTATCACTTGTATCACTTGTCTTCCCATTGACCCTTGATTTGCTCTAGCGGGCACCAGTAACACCTCCATTCATTGGGAATGAGGTCCATTATTGTTACTGTTTTTGGGATATTGAATATACCATGGGTAGCTTGCCAGGCTCTGCTGTGGCTCTGAGTTCATCCCAGGGGGCCCAGTCTTTGTCTATGTCAGACCATCAACCAACCAGGGCCCACAGGGCAGAGCCCTGGGTGTAGACAAGCCTGTCTTCTATCTGCCACCTACCGATGCAGCTGGGCACTGCAGCCACACCTACAACACCTCGAGGGCAGAGGTGTTTTTGTGTAGCTCGCAAAATTTTATGGATATATAATAGGGAAGTTAGACCACACCTGGAAGTGCTTTGAGATCTATTCTAGACTCTGCATAGGAGTCATTCCCACCAGTACTCAGGGAACCGTATGATAGCTGAGGATTGACTCAGGATCAGATGCATGCAAGGCAAGCACCTTAATCCCTGTATTATCTCTCTGGTACTTTTATTTAAATGTGAGGGGACTCTCCTCCAGCATTTCTTACTGACTGCTGTTAGTGATTCTGTGTTTAGGAGTGACTCCTAACAGTGCTCAGGGAATCACGGGGTGGTACTGAGGATCCAGCTGGATTTGATGGGAAGCAAGTCAAGGGCCATAAACCTTATACCAACTCGCCCTATGTATGTTTTTGAATGATGAAAATAATAATTCCTGGAAATGTGACTCTGTTGCAGTGTGTCTATCTTGGCGTAGAGCCCTGAGCCCTATCCCTGGCACCACTCCACATTAGTGATTCCTGGATGGAAGTGTGGTCCCCCTAGATCCAGACAGTGTACAAGTGCCATCTTTGATACCACCCCCATAGAAGAATAAAATAACTCAAGACACTTAATATTGATTGGCATGAAAATTCAATTTATAATTCTAGTCTCCATTAATTTGTAGTGGATCATAGTCATATCAATTTGTTTTTGTCATCTCTAGCTGCTTTCGCTCTGCTAGAGCAGAATTGAGTTGGTGAGACAGAGACTATCTGATGGCAAAGTTGAAAACATTTACTTCCTGGCCCCTTCTGAAAGTGCTGTGTGGTATCTAGCAATATGGCTGCTCAGGGCTATTGCTCAGGGTTTGCATGTGTGAGACCCTCAGTTTGGTTCCTGGCACCACCCCCACATGTGCTGAGTTTGATTCCAACACCTGCCAACAAGTGTGACCCCAAAAACTTCAGCAACAATGGATGAGTGTCTCTGGGAAGCCAAAAATATGCAGCGGAAACACCATCCCTACTTTTATGTTCATAGCAGCATTATTCACAATAGCCAGAATCTGGAAGCAAACAGAGTGCCCAAAAAATCGATGACTGGATAAAAGCTTTGGTACATCTACACAGTGGAATACTATGCAGCTGTTAGGAAAAATGAAGTTATAAAATTTGCCTATAAATGGATGGACATGGAGAAGAGTATGTTGAGTGAAATTAGCCAGAAGGAGAGAGACACAGATACAGAATGACTGCATTTATTTGCATAACATAAATATATATGTATATATTATGATACCAATATCCAAGGTCAAGTGAAACATATATCAGGAGGTCTTGTCAGAGGTGGAAATTATCACAAACGTGTGGGAGTCAGAGGCTAGGTAAGACAGAAAATGGAACAGTGTGCTAACAATTGTTGAGGGTACTAATGCCAACCTAGAACTGAGCATTAAATAGAGGCAAAAAGATACACATGACAACCCTTTAATGTATGTTCTGTAATCCATAGTCTGGAGGGAAGGAAAAGAGAAAGAGAGAGAAAGGGAAAGAAATAAAGAACCTGTCATGGAGGCGGGCTGGGGGAGGGGAGGGAACCAGGGACATTGGTGGTGGGAGATGGGCACTGGTGGCGGGATGGGTGCTGGAACACTGTATGACCAAAACCCAAATATGAACTTTTTAATTGTATATCTTTGTAATTGTAAAAATAAAAAAATTAAAAAAAAACTTCAGCAACAAATGACAAAAATGATTTCTTGTTATTAGTATAGAAAATACCAACATTAATAGAATGAAATCTATCTGATCTAAACCATGTCTTATGTATTTGAGAACACAATCCCTCCTGCATTCTTTTTTGAAGAGAAAATAGAATAAAGAGCTGTGTAACCATTTTCTTCCAAAGTACGACTGAGATTCCCAAACAGAATGTTGTGAACATTCAGACTTCATAACTCTTGCCACTCTGTTCTAGCATGATATAACGTAAGGGAAAGTGAAAAGGTACAAAGTTGTAGAACTTTCCTGTAATAGAGAACTTACTTAGATAGACGGTTTTCCTGAAACAACATGAAGGAAAAAATCTTCTACAACTTAACAAGTTGT
The DNA here is from genome assembly GCA_021461705.1 of Cryptotis parvus. Lineage (NCBI taxonomy): Eukaryota > Metazoa > Chordata > Mammalia > Eulipotyphla > Soricidae > Cryptotis > Cryptotis parvus. The sequence goes on along the minus strand of JAJIBD010025489.1, from coordinate 19,911 downwards.
AAATACACTTAAGGAGCCCAAGTGCCAGTCTGGGTTACAGTTTCCCCAGCTTGTCTTTGGCCATATGACCCTGGATGTGCCCGATCTCATCTGATCTTGGAAGCTAAGCAGGGTTGGGCCTGGTAAATACTTGGATGGGTGACAGTATTCCCCAAGGTTGATATCTTGTGTTTATTTGTGCTTTGTTCTCTGTAGTGATCATGAGCTTCATAAGTATTAGCTATTAAAATATTGGCAAGATGTGGGGGGGGGAAGGTTGTTTTTGTTTTACACAGGAGGAGACTTTTGAAATCTATACCTTCTTCATATTTTTGCTCCTTAGTTTCCTCTCCAATGTTTTCCTTTTGTCTTGACCAGGCCATCCCAATAGGAAAAGCATAATCAGTTGTTGCATTCTTACTGTAATTGTTTTCATACATCAGTGTATTTACTGGTGGAGAGGCTTTAGAGTTCTTTCTTCTTACACATATGGAACCAGGGACTCAGGGAAGAGGTCTTCTCCAACATCCCAAACCTGCACAGTGAAGTTGGGGTAAAAACTACTTTTTTGTTTTGCTTGTTTGCTTCATCTTTATTTCCCTCAATCACCTTAGTCATGGGCATGGTATAAACACTGAATGAAGGGTTTACTAAAAAGAGCAGAGTACCATTTTATAAAATGCTATGTTGGAGTATGAAGAAATAAGGCAAATCAGTAATATTTGTAAGAAACTTTATTCCATAATGTAGTAAACATAATCCACCAAATTTTTGGCGTACAGTAGCTACTGAATTATAAATTAACAGATGAGTAATAGAGGCTATAATTATCCAGACATTTGAGGATATTATAAGTGGTTCAGAAGCGATATTTTCATCTGAGCAATATTTTTTGCATTTTATAGGAAGTTTTCTTATTCACGACTGGCCACTGTGATCTGCTGGGTATTAACCACCTAACCAGTGGATGAATCCACTCAATTGGTTCTTCACTAACTTGATTAATTTATCCTGGACTATCTAAAAATGATAAGAAGCAGAAAGTCCTAAAGTTCTAAAGAAAGTTCTAATATCTTCTACATCAAGATATTTTCAGTCCATCATATTGTTTTATTTTCTTCATAATGTGTTACTGTGTGATATATCATCCCCCTTTACTTCTCTGTGATGGGTGCCTTGTCGGTGTCAATGCATCATCGGTGCCTAGATAGAAAGGGAATTTCCCATTATCGATTCTGTTGCGCAGGGATAGTTGGCTAGGTTGGTTAGCATGAGAAGAATCTGTCTGAAATTGTAAATTCTATGGTTGGGGAGAAAAGCTCCATACCTTTATAGAAAAGGCCGCCCACTAGTATGCCCTCACCTACTTCCTTGCCCCATTAACGTGTGTCATGATCATTGGCTTACTCCTTGTCACTAGAGGATAAGGACCAAGTTGCACTCATTTCTGTCCCAGATACCTCACATGGTGACCAGCAGAACATGTGAATGAATCTGAGTGTGTTGATTTTTATGTTTAAAGTGTTTTCCAAAGTGGTTAAGACCACGTTCTTCCCCCAGAATTCCTGATGGGGATAAAGCTAGAAAGCTGCATCAGTGAGAAGATGTGTAGGTTGTAAACAACCTAGACAAACTCTGATGCAACTAGGAACACTGTTCCCTTTAAAATAGGTATCAGTTTTGAGATGGAGGAGGGAAGTATCACAAAAAGGATTTTTTTTTTCCCCTGAACAGGGGATGATAGGCTAAGTAAGTTTGGCCTGTCAGATTCCAGAGAACACACTGTATTTTTTTGTGTTTCACCTCTTCAAATAGAAATCACAATGACTGCTAAGTGTCCTCTAGACTTATTTGAAGAATTTCAGGAAGATTATTCCTAGTACATCAGGCTCTTTTGTCAATATAAACTCTTTATACAGGCAAGTGCTCCCCAATACATATAATTCATACATAATTTTACATCTATAATAGCCTCATCTAAAAGCTTTTTTAAAGGTAAAATTAATTTTAACATCGTTGGTTTAATTGAACATTTGCAATACTCATTTCAACATGAATCAATATATAAAATTGTTGCGATCTCTTTCATGGCTTTTTCTTCCTACCTAAGTTCTATGATAGTGTGAATTTTATCTCAAGCGATTGCTAAATTTTCATCAGAAGTATTTGATTTCTGTTTTATATCATGAAACTTAAAGTAAATCTGTAGATCTGAGTTGGTAAAAGCACACTCTCATGTGCTTTAATGACATTGTTTTCAATTTTTGTAGTGAAATTTTAATTAAATGAAATTTAAAACCCTATTCAAAAAGTCATTTAGTAATGTTTCAGTGTACAATTTACTAAATATATCTGGTGGCTACTGAAATGGTCAGCCCAGATTCTAATGTTAAATAACTCTTTCCTTTAGACTTTACTTGATTTCCAAGCACTCACAATTTTTGGGACTCTCAAATCACATTTTAATTTTGTGAGAACTTGTCTTCCAAGTCATCTGACCCTGCTAATTCCTTCTGTAGAAATGAGGGTCGGGGGAGGTGATTTGTCCTTGTGTTTGGTTACTCACAACACTGGTGCTGGTTCTGTGTTCAGTACTCCAATAAGGCACTGCTGGTTTTCAGGTGGGATAGAAGCCAGAGACGTGCTTTGGAAGCTCATCCACACACAACAAGAAATCACCTTCTTTCTGTGGGCCAATATGGCCATGTGTGTAGGAGAGCTTTGGAAAACCAGCCCGGTGCCTGCCTCTGGCTGCTGCTGTGTGAGGTCACTGAAGCAGCTGGAGGTTCAGGGCCAGCTGGCACTCTCAGTGCTGAGGTCATTCTGGCTAGTTGGAAGAGCATGCTCTAGGGACAGAACAAGTGCAGAGACAGATGGAACTGAGGTAGTATGAACCTTTCTAAGATGCTGCCTGTTGTGTGGAGGTGGAAAGAGCAATCAGTCCCCCTGTCTTGTCCAGCGCTGTGATTGTTTACTGGACTTGTGTCTCATCTTCTGATGAGATGAAGAGTAATGTCTGATTACATTGAGACTTTCCTGGGTGCCTTTTTTTTGTTTGTAACCATTGATAGGTTTAGTGCCTCCTTTCTTTGTTGGTCCTCACATTGTTCAGAGATGTTCAAGTTCTCTTGATATCATCTTTGTCTAGGATGCCAGAAGAAACGAAATGCTGCTGGATCCACTCTTCTCTGAGGGAAAAATAAACTATTTTCTCTTAGGGGAGTCTTCTTCGTTTCTGAAGCAAGCAAATAAGCAAGTGGGTGAAGCACAAAATAATTCCCATTTTTATGAAGACGTACTCTCCTCATTACCAAGAAGCTGGAAAAGTCTGATGTATACATAGGTGCAGAGTTCCTAGCAGAAGGAATTTTTCGTTTTTACCTTCCATCCTCCATTCTTTATACTTCCCACTCTTCGCTTCTCTATGCTGTCATCTTCCATAGGGCTCAATGATTGGAACATCCAAATTACCAAGTGACACTTTGATTGCCACAAATCCAATGCATTGTCACTGTGTATGCTCAGTTCAGCAGTATAGAGACACAGTGTTTAAAAGACACCTGTGAATGGTCTTGCTATTAATTGACTGAAGTCAGAGCCAAGAGTGTGTCTTGAAATTCTGGCAAACTATATGTGGAATTAGAGAACAAATTTCCTGGTCATGGTACCTAAGACTGAAAACTCTCTCAATGACTTTATTAGGTTTCATTATCAAGATATTTATTCTCCAGTATTTTGACTCATAACATGAATTATTTTGGGCAGAGCCATTACTTTAGATGGCAACTTGGAAGGTGCTATGTCTTTGTATAGTAATATGGATTTATGAAGCTTGTCGGTTCTGGTCAGAAATTAGGAACTCTTTTTGGGTGGAGTTCAAACTCATACTTTACTATGAAACTTAATAGGCATCACATTTTGATATAACTTCTGGTGACAAAGTTGAAAGCAAGATAAGACCAGGACATCTCCTGGCTTAATGCACTGTGAATGTTTTCAAATGGAGCTCCCTGAAGTTATCATCTGAAGGAAAGTAGGAAAGCTGAAAAGCTGGGTCTCTAGGTACCAAAATTTAAAAACCTCTCAGTGAATTGATTAGCTTTTATTATCAAGATGTTTAGTTGCCATTTTTTATTTGTGATATGAATTATTTTGTCTCAGTCAAGCAGCTGCAGTATTCTCTTATAATTGTGTTTTCTGTAAGACTTAGTGGCAGAAATGTTTCTTTGAATAATGAAAGTTAAAAAAAACATTTTGTGGGCACTGGATATCAAACCCAGAGCCTCACACAGGCAAGGCCACTACTCTTCCACCAACCTGCATCCCAATCCTGAAAGGTAATTCTTTAGGTGTCCTTTGAAAGGATAGCTTAGGCATTCTGATGCCATGGACTGTTAGAAAAAACAGATGTATTTCTTTTTCTTGAAACATCTTAAAAGATGGTTTTTTCTTTATTTCTTTGTGTATGTGTGTGTTTGTGTGTGTGAGAGAGAGACAGACAGACAGACAGACTTTTGGGTCACACCCAGTGTTCTCAGGGTTTACTCCTGGCTGAGTACTCAGGGATTACTTGTGACAAGATTCAGGGAGACTATGTGGGGTGTTGGGTATCAAACCCAAGTTGACTATATGCAAGGTGTCTTGCCTGCTATTCTAGCTCTGTGGTCCCCAAGAATTAATTTTCTGACATTTTAATATCTTCCATGAACTATGAGTAGAACAGCACCGTTTGGTGTAAGTTTTGCCCATAATCCCTTGTAGTCAATGTGTGGAACTAGAACTGGAGAAGTTACCCTTACTGGGGTGGCTGTCACTGGACTACGGCTTGCACTCACTGAATTTGATGGGATGTTGTTACTATACTTTTCCACATCTCTTTCTATCTTGCTATCAGAGAACAGTCACTGCTCAGAAGTACATGCTTGTACCATCTTCCCCATTCATTTTAAAAATTCATACAAATTCTATATCTGCCAGAAGAGAACAAATATTTAACATCTAAGTAGGTTAGTTGTGTATAACTTCAGTTAAAGAACAAGGTTGCCAGAGGACAGTATAGCGGTAGGTCACTTGTCTTCTTCACCACTGAATCTGGGTTTAATTCTCAGCACCACCACCAGGAAGTGATCCCTGAGCACAGAGACAGGAGTAAAACCCCCGAGTGCCACCAGCCATAGCCTAAAACAAAACAAACAAAGGAGCCACAACAATTTAAAATTATTTTTATTTAACTTTAGCATTATAAGGTCTTTCCAGACTTATTTTTAAAGGCATCATTTTTCTGTTTGGCAAGGGAAAAAATCTGAAATATGTAGCTCCATAGTGTAACCATCTCTCTGGATGTGGGTACCAAAGAAACTTGAGAGTTCCTGCCAGGGTAGAAAGGAACTAAGACTTTAGTAATATAATAATAAGAATCTTGGCCTTCATGTCTTCCTTCAATGGCAACTGCACATAAACTATGCAGAAAAAATATTTTTTTATGAAGCCAGTATTTTTCAACCACCAGCCCAGAGTTGGCAGACCTGTCAACTGGTAAAGAAAGCTTGAATACCACTGGCTTAACACTTGGTTCGAACCTCCTGTCCATCACCCATATGCAGGACAGTTCCCTGCTAGTATGAGTAGAACAACTGAAGAATGCTGATTTAAGCCACTTGCTGAGTAAAAAGCAAAACCAGGGTAACACAATGTGATAGCATAAATGATTGGAAGAAATCTTCTGAATATTTTGGAGAATCAAAACCCTATTTTAAAGGAAAATGTGACAAAGTTTTGTGACTGTTTCCCTAACATCAAACTATGCTTTCCTTGAAAGATCAAGAGGAAAGTCAAGTGTTTTGCCAGCCTCAAATGGGGAAGTTACCTTGATCAAGGATAATTATAAATATAATCTACAGTAATGTTGGTGTCTTTAAAGGAATTAAAAAGGTCTGGGAGCCAGTGGGAAATTCGCCAGTATTTTTATTGGCTCTCCTTTCAACTTGCTGAAAATGAAACCATACAAATGTTCCTCAAAGTACAAGGCAATGTATATAAGGGAAAAGGAAATAAGCATCTCATTTTCTTTCATGCATTTACTCTTATAAGTATAAGAGACCTTCTAGTAGAAAAAGACTTATTTTTACCCTGAAGATCCCAAGTGTTTGACACCTTTTGGGTCTGGGTTATGTTACCGCCCCACTTTCATTTCCCCACTCCATTTTGTCAGATGATGATATCCGAGGCCATAGAGGGCTTGTTTCCTCAACTCTTGTTCCAAAGAGCACTGTAGTGGGGCAGTGAGCCCACGAGCCTCTTACAGAGTTGGTCCTTTTGAAGATGCTTGAACCGAACAGGTCTTGCCTGATTTGTACTGAGACCTGAAGCAGTGGGTGCTGGTGAGAGGAGCAGCATTCCATAGTACAGGTCTTTTTCCTTTCCTTGTTTTTCAGTTTCTGGTAGAGACCCTTAGAGGAAGATTTCTGAACATGAAATCAGAAATAGGACAAGTAGAAGTTGTGTGTAAAAGGAGTTCCACAATTATGTGTCATGAGACATGTGATCAGGCACTTCAGAAAGCCCCCCAAAAAACCTCCCACAATGCCTCTGGACTTTGGTTTTGACCTTCAAGCACCTTAGCAGTTGGTCCTTAATAGTCAAACAAGCTAGTCTTGAAAGTTAGGGACTTCATATAGAAGAAGTGCCTATACTAAGTCTTTGCAACACAGAATCATCTTTTTTTCTGCACATTCTCCTGTATTTTGTTGTTGTTTTTTTACTGTTTTAGACCTAAGCTGACAATTCAGCCCTTCCTCACTAAAGCTGTGGAGAACCCATGTGTGTTTGTAAATGATTCCTGACTTATTAAATTTCTTCCAGTGTGTGCATCCTAGCAGAAGATGCCCCCATAGGCCTACAGCCCTGCTGCTGCCTTATTTCACGTCATGAATATTCAGAGGCTGCAGTCATTGAGGCCTCAGGTGGCCAAACTAGTAGGTGATTGAAGCAGCCCCTAAAAGGCAAGCCCTATCTGCATTTCATGGACTCCGAAATCCTGATTACAGCGCAGCTTCCTCGCTCTCCGACCCTCAGACCACATGAGAGGAGAGTTCTGGGAAGTCTGATGAATTGGGCATCTGTTCTATACACCAGCATGCTCACGTCTTTCTGTATGATGTGTTGTCATCAGCGTGTTGTTTTTAAAAAGACAACAGGCTCCTCTGTAGCTTTCTCCCACAAATGCATTGTGGCTGGTAGTTCAGCATAAAGAACACACTGTTGAGAGGAGCAATGCATGCATTGTGTCCCCCACAGTGCAGGCAGGATCTCGCTAGCAAAATTTAGTGCATTTTGTGAAATCTTATTTGATATATTTTGTCACCATCAGCAGTTAAACTAAAGTCGGAACTGCTCCATTCTAGTACGGGTTAAATTATGCTCTGTGCAGATCTAGTGGTGATGTATAAATTGCAGTCCTGTCTTTTTTTTCGAGGGATTCTAAAATAGGTTTTCAGAATTGCTGCTGGATTTTTGCTTCTGCATGTGTGGTGACTCTTGATTTTCCCCCTTTGGAGAAGCATCCTTTGCAGTATTCCCCTTCGGAGGAATCACTTAGACACTTCCAGCTGGTGGCAGGGATACAGCCATAATACGGCTTCCTCTGTCCCAGCTGTCTTTTCACTACGGTAAATGCATTACGATGGCTGCACTCGCCTGGAAAGGTTCAGGTAGAGGAAGGTGTAGGATGAAGTCTGGAAACCTCCGTTTGGGTTTTTAAACGCTTCAGCTTCTACAGCATCTTTGCATTTTGAATGACTTCCTGCTTCTAGTCAAAGGTTCCCTCCAGTGATTGGAATGCTGCTGCAAGCCTGATCAAAGGTGCCTGAGGATATCACCTTGTACTTGAGAGGATCTTTTCAATGCATTATGGCTCATGCAGCCTCACAATTAAAGAAAAACAGGGATCTAGAAGTCAATGTAGAAGAAGAGGCTGAGAAGAAAAGGAAACACCGCAAACGGTCCCGGATCGGAAGAAAAAGGTAGTAGCTATGTCTGCCCGAGCAGAGAGCTTGCCTGGGTTCTTTTTGTTTTAATCTCCTCCTGGCATCTGTCAAAGGCATTAGGGGCCATTGCTGCATGCTGTGTGAGTGTAAATTGGGTGTGTAAATTGGGAACAGACGGTAAAAATCTATGGTAAATCGCAGTCATAGGACAGGCAGGGCAAAGGAAGATTTGATTCTGTGTGGGGGTGATTGCGGTGCTTATGCGGAAGGTGTGCCTTCCACAGAGCAGAGACGTGCTTCCTTGGCACAGAAAGGTGTTGCAAAAGGAGTTCACAGTAGTTTCTTCCCTCTTGGTCAAGGTTAAACAGACTGCAGTGCCTTACAGCAGTCAGAGAAGCCAGAGAGCCGGCCTTTGTACTTCTTAGAGGTCTGTCTCTTGGAAAGGAGCTTTGTGCTAGAACTGTGTCACATGTGTGCATTTCTCAGGCAGATAGATCTGTGACCTCAAAGACAGAGCGGAGAAGTAATATTCTGCTTTTCTCCCCACACCCTAGTTCTTTTTTGCCTTTATTTCTATATGGCTCTTTTAGCTGGTTTGTGCAAAAGAAATGAGCCACTAGAAATAACTTTTTTTGTTAAATAATGGCAAAATCACAGGGGCTTTAAAAAATATTTTAAATTTTATTATACAAGGTGACAGATCTCAAATTCAGAAATTCCCATAACTTAGCAGAGGCCTGCAACCTTCTACACATTTTTTCCAATCACAGTCTGGGCACTCTCATCCGCTACCAATATTTTAATGCAGGGAGGGAGCCAGAGTAACATTCTAGGTCAGCGGTGTTTTATTACAGCCCGAGCAGACTTACTGTTTGATGACTGTGCCCTTAAATATGACTCCTGGTACCCATTGGGGAGTGAGGCCCCCAAATGCTTCTCTTCCGTAGCAATTAATAAAAATGAACTAAAACTCTGTTATATGAATGCAGGAGCCAGGTCATAAAGCATTTTTATGTCTCTTTGTGAGAATTCCTCAGGGCAAGATGGTCTTCATTTGCCCTGAGCAGTGATGCATGTGCTTCCTAAATGACAGGCAGATTTGTCCATCCTGTGCCCCTCTCTTCTGGACTGATCGTGTTGATTTGGGGTGCCTTTTCATTTTCCTCAGACTTAGGATCTATAGAAGCAGCCACTGCCTTTTGTTGCCTGGCTGGCTGGATGAGACCAAGTGGGGAAGGCTGCGGTTGTTTTGCTGCAAGATGTTAAATATAGATAGTTCCCGCTTCATTATTCTTGTAAATGAACTTCATGAATATCTGTGTAGAAAGTACAAACTTGACTTCTGTGCAGGCATATTTCAGTGCCTTGCACAGCAGTTGTGTGGAAATCACTTTATTTTGTGAGACACTGGGGTGATTTTATTGGATTAGGTTTGTGGATAGGTCACTATTGATTGCCCTCTCTCTACAGCTCTACCTACCCCCATTATGCTAGTCTGGCTTCTAAGAAACATGAGGCTAGGGGCTTTTATCTGTATGAAGGTATAGTGTTGTCATTGCTGTTGATGCTATAGAAAAGAATTGTTAACTAACCCAGGTTTATGCATAGCCAGGTCCTGTGGTAGACATGGCAGGCCCACTGCTTTTGTGCCAGGCTGGCCCTTGTTTGACTTGGAGGCAGTATAGGGAAAGGGCGAGGGAAAGGGTGTTTCTGAACTCACTGAACAGAAGCAAATGCTTTGTGGACCAAAATGCTTTGTTATGAGTACAACAGAGTCTGCTCAACGTAAATCTCTTAGCAACCAGAGGGAACATGGGGAAATATCAATATATCTATTGTCAATGTGCAAGCAGATTTAAATGTTTTGTTCTCAGGACACTCAAAATAGTAGACCCAAAAAATGGCTTGTGGATAACGCTTTCATTGCTGTTGTACTTAATAATTCAGAACATAGTATAATAGACATATTTCCTATTAAAGAGGCACATGTTAAAGTTTAATACTTCAAATGATTTCACAGACTGCTTTTCAAACGATTACTAGTCAAATGACTACTTTCCAAGTGTGGAGTCAAATGAGTTCAGACTAGAAGATTAAAGTGCTTTGAAGACCCACTGGCTTTTTCTCAGTGGTGTAGCACACACAATACAGCACTTAATCTTTACAAAGTGAATTGTTTCAGCTTTGAGTTTCCTTTTCTGAGGTCCTACTCTGAGGGTTGAGGTCTACTTTGCTCCAAATTGTGGACCCTGTGTCTTATGGAAAAGCTGCTTTTTAAGTGTTTCTTTGGTCATGGAATAGTTGCTCTTGTACATCTGCAGAATATTGTCTAGGATCTTTAAGTTAGGTAAAAGTAATAATGTGTATTCCTCAAATGCAAAATAGAACATCCTGAGGGTAGCACTTGATCTTAGAAACTAGGTAGCTTGGCTCCTGTTGCCCTTGCAGTTTAGATCTGAGCAACCCAAGGTGAACTCTGCTTGATCTGTCTTTCTGACACAGCATCCTACACTCTAGCATATTGCTAAATATTACAGTCATTTTCCAAAGCACCTATAAATTTATACTTATTTTTAGCTTTTTGGAAACACGATATGTGTGATGTGTGACCTAATTGAGTCTTTTATGAATACTGACTGCTAAATGAATTCAAAATGAATATGGCTATAAAAATTGCGGGAGGGGCAGTGAGGTCGACAGGCGGAAGGATGGCAGCCCTACAGCAGTGATAGAAGTAGGAGAACATGGTGGGAGGGGGTGGCAGCAAGAGTTATTTGAAATGCCTAGACAGAAGGAACCTGAGTGTACGACTTTAAAAAAGAAAAAAACAGAGAACCTAAGAACTCATAATTCTGAGACTTTATAATTCATCTGATTCATTATATATAATTCATCCTAATAATTTATAATTAGCTGAATTTTAATAATATATTTTATTCTTGGCAGCAGCTTAAGTACTGTCAGGGGAAAAAAATCTTCCAGTTTGTTTCAAAACTGCACCAATGTGAAAGAACCCTTAATTTTTTGTCACCAATTTTTCTTTTTTGACTTGGTGCAAAGATAAAGTTTTAAAAGCTATTTAAAGGTTTTTCCTGCTATGTTTTTAAGCCTCTCTTCCTCACGCCTTCACCTGGCTCTTCCCTCACTCCTCTTCCCCTTCATTCTCCAGGCCCCGCGATGGGCTTCTTAGGTTGGCAGCCAAGTGGGAGACATGGCAGAGGTGGACAGGATGCCTTTGTGGGAAATAAGGTTGGACGCATGTGCTCACTCAGCACCTGGCTGGGAAAATCTCATCCTGTCTCCTACACACACTACAGTGTGTCTTCCTGGCCCACAGGCGGCCTTTGCCTACCGCTTTGTGAGTCCATGGAGTTAGAAGTAACAACACTTATTCCTCTTACTTAGCTTAATGTCACTAGTTTCTGCTCTGTTTATTACCTGCATGTTTTTCCATCTCCCCAAAGAAACTACAAATTGCATTTCAATAGTAAAAAAATATTTGAGGGGCTGGAGCTATAGCACACCGGGTAGGGCATTTGCCTTGCATGCAGCTGACCCGGTGCATGTATGTGTGGATACTTCGTATGTATGGATACTTCTGTGTTTACTATTTAGCCGTCAAACCTTTAGGATTAGCTCAGGGAATTTATGTTGCATAAAGAAAATGCTAGGTTAGAGATAGAGCTCTGAGAAACAGAACACCTGCTTTGCACATCTGAGGCCCTGGGTTTTATTCGTGGCACCAAAACTAAAAGGAGGGCCAGGGGGATTTATGGAGTTCCTTTCGATTTTCTACACAGGAACCTTTATTCAAATAGGTTGTGGCCAGTTAATTCTTGAATAATGTTCTTGGGGATAGGCGAGGATCTCAAACATTGCTTAGAGGGCCGGGCCACTCCGAATAGGTTTCAACCAACTAGACCAGATGGTTGAATTCTAGGGCCAAGAGATTCTATCCTGTTTTGATTTTTGAAATACCAGGGCCATAAGGATCATCTCAGTGGTGCTTAGAGGCCTCCAGGGCTACATGCAATGATGCTCAAGGATGTTGTTGTGCCAAGGATCGAACTAGGGACCCACAAATGCAAGGCACCTCCTGTACAGTCTCCACAGCTCCCATGATTAATATTCTTTGTGGGTATTGAGGTGAAACTCTCACAGCTATTCAGTGGCAGAGCTGTAATGAATATTCATTGCTTTACTTTTTTCACTCATGCACTCAAACATTAGGTGACTTCTATGGATCAATCATTGCATTCAATGTAGGAGACAAATAAACAAGGCAGAGTGATGCCATGGGCAAGAAATAAAGTTCTGTTGATCACTCTACATAAAGTTTGAAAAAGAAAGCCTCTGGAGCCCACAGGGAAAACCCAGTTCAACTTTTAAAGTCTTCAGGAAGCTGAACCTGTAAGTGTGAGGTAGAATATCAAAAGATAATTCCACACCCAAAGTGATAGAAGCTAGAGGAACACTGTGGGATGTGGAAAACAAATGTTATTTGGACTCCCCAGGCAAAAAGGGGCCTCAGTGTATGACTGGAAAAACTGGGGAAATAGAAATGAGATTATTAAGAGCTTTGATGGTCATTTTTCAGGATTTGGAAATTGTTCTGCCAAAGGAACAGACTGTGCTGGTGATGACAGGGAGGAGAGACTAAATCCTCAGGTTTCCAGCCCTCACTGTTGCAGACAGTGTTTGGGTGAGCAGTCAGGAGCACTGATGGTATTCCATACAGAGGAGGTGCTGAGGGACTGGGCCAGGGCAGAGACTGTGCCACAGGAGAGGGAATGTTGCCTACCAGAGAGATTTAGGGAAAGATTTAGTAAAGCTTGGCAGCAACTGGTATGTAGGATGTGAGAGAGGAAAATCAGATTCTCGGTAAATGCCAAATTCTTGGCTTGACGCTGAAGATAAGAATTGTATTTCCTCTTAGGACATATACTGATCACTGACAAGGCACTACATAAAATGGTTAATCACTTTATTGGTAGAGACTGAATCTCAGCAACTCTAAAAAAATCATTATCTCTGCTTTATAACTGAGAATGAGGTATGAGTCCTTTAAACTCCAAAAAAAATCATAGATTAATTTGTGATAGAGCTGAGATTTCAGATTGGGTAAACTGACTCTGCAGCTCTTTACTATGCATCTTCCAAATGGAAGCTATTTAGAGGTCCTCTAAAACTGCAGACAATGTGTACCCTGAAGAGTAACCCAGTATTGTATTGTTTCTCTTATCTTCTACAATAGGCTTTCAAGGTTTTGCTTTTAGGATTTCCTTTCTTTCAGTTTTAGGGACTACCAACTAATTGGAAATATGGAGTCTTGGGCACAGTGAGGGAGGACGTTGGCCTTGCATGAGGCCAACCCGGTTCAATCCCCAGCATCCCATATGGTCCCCCCACGTGGTGCCAGGAATAATTCCTGAGTGCACAGCCAGGTGAAATCCCTGAGCATCGCTGGGATCAGCGGCATCCTCTATTGTCCCCAAGCACCACGAGGAGTGGTTCCTGAGTGCTGAGGACTTATCCCTGAGCATCGCTGGGTGGACCCAAAAAAAAAAAAAAAGGAAATATGGAGTCTTTCTTTATAGTCTCATAGACATAGTGATATCATAACACAGCAGTGTCTTAGGTACTGTGTAAGAGGCAGTTTGGGGCCAGAAGGGCACATGGCTTGCATGGAGCTGGCCTTGGTTCAGTCCTTGGCACCCCATTTGATTCTCTGAGTCTTGCCAGGAGTAATCCCCCGAGTGCAGAGCCAGAAGTAAGTTCTGAACACTGCCGGATGTGGCCCAGAAAAACAAAGACCACACAGTGATTCCCATGGATCATTCCTTTAATTTTTCCCTCAAAGATTCTCATGAGGCAGAGTTTTCTTTCTTCCTTTTCTTTCCTTTTTTTAAATTTCATTCAGCAGTGCTCAGAGGCTACTTCACGCTCTGTGCACAGGGATCGCTCTCTGAAGTGCTCGGGGGACCATGAAGTACTAGAGATCAAACTCTTTACCTCCTTTAGAGAGAGCTCTTTCTGTGCCTGGCCCAAGGGAGGTATTATTTTTCATCTCCCCCTTTTTTAAATAATAACCTAAAATCAAGATTCAGATCATGTAACTAGTAAGTGGTTGACTTAATCTTAAACTTGGATCATAGGACTTTGTAATCTCTATTTAAACACAGGGTTTATTATAATGATAGCAAGTTCTTTTCCAGTTAAAGCGTTTAAAGGTTTGAATGCAGAAAACATGAAACATTGATTATTATCTCTTGCTGTAGAAGCATCACCCTTCCTGATACTTTATGGTCTTTCCCCAGGTATTGTTACTTATGGTACATGTGATGTAAGGTACAGAGTGAGAAATTGTACTGTAGCAGTTGGGCTTTGGGGGGGGAAAGAATTGTCTAGACCCTCATGAGATAAGAGTATCCTACCGTTTGCTGCTCTCCCAAGTACATAGATATCAGATCTCTAGGGAGCCTGATTTTTCTATCTAAATACTTTGCTACTCTGCACTATAATTAAGTGTTTACATGCATGTCTCACCCAGGAGACTTCAAGCTCTTAAGTACAGTGGTGGTATCGTAATCATCTACTAACAACCAAACTGATGTTTTTAGGGTAAGTAGTATGTATGTGAAAGACTAGCTAGAAGGAAAGGAGCAAGAGGAAAGGAGACAAAAAGTGAGGTAGTATTGAGTAATGATTAAGAGTGTTGACTATAGCCTAAGATATATGAATTTATCTAGCACATCATTTAGCTGGCGTGAGTTTGGTACCTTAATGTCTTGGTTCCTAATTCTCCTCATCTGCATGGTGAGTTTAGTAATAGTATGCATTCAGTCACAGGCTTATAATGATCTTTCCATGAGTGAATACCAGCTTTTGATTGACATTAAGTTGTAGAGTGTTAGCTATTGCTGCTGTTCTCAGTGCTGGTAACAATGACGAGACAAGCAGTTTCAGCCTGAGGTTTCAGGCTGTGTAAACCCTCTAACTGGCACAAAACTTACTAGGACTGCATCAGGATGCTTCCTGTTTTTGTCCCCACTGTTTGTAAAAGAATTGATCAAAGTAAGTTTCGCTTTATACATAGGAAAAGTTGTAAGCTTTGATGTTCCATGTTCAGAGTGGGAAAGCAATTGACTAAAACCTGTCAGCTGATTACTTGTTTTATGCTATTAACATTAAAATAAAAACCTTCCTTCTGATCAATTTCAGTTATAACCTATATTCAGGATCTCAGGCTAAGTATAGTGATATATTTATTAATATCTGAATATATTATTTTGAAGTGAGACTAGTTCTATCACAACATATTGCAGCTATTTAATGCTTTGTTTTTTACTCTCTAGGTTCTTGATCTTTACTTCTTAGTTTTACCTTGGAAAGACGATGCTATTGTATATTTGTGTTGTATGAGATCTCAGTGTAGGGAAAAAGAACTTCTCATTGATAGTCTGAGGAAAAAGTAGAAGTTGAAACTGCTTCATTTTCTTTATTAGAAAAATTTGCATTAGTCATATATCTCACCTGTGTTTGTTTATTCAATCAAATGTACTGAGTGTCTATCGTGCCTGCCACTATTCTTAGTGTTGGTAATATAAAAGAAAGTACATTTGCATCATCGCTCTGCTCTCACATTCTACTCGACACACTCTACACTTGTAGGAATGAATAGAAATGAGAACAAGTTTTTGGTGGTCTTTATAATACTGGGTGCCTGTTGTATTCTTCATATTATTTTAGTTCTTGTCAGCACTGTCTTAAATGTTAGCCATATGTACATAAGCATTAGTCAAAACTTAGGTTTGCTACATAACTTGCTTCACGTCACAGAAATTGCTGGAGCTGGAATTAAGGTTTGTGTAATTCATAAAGTGCCTTGCTTGTGCCGGTAGGGTTGAATTAGTATAATTAACAAGAGAAATATACTTGAGGAAGACTCTTGTTAATAGAGATGGTGAATTTTGTTGGTTTGGGGCCACACCCAGCTGTGCTTGGGGCTTATGCCTGACTCTGCACTCAGGCAGCTGGTGGTGGTTGGGACAACATACATGGGGGAGGGAGAGAACCCACATCTGCCAAGTGCAAGGCCCTTGATGCTGGCCTGTCTCTAACTTCTATAGTGAATTCTTAAACAAAGAAATATCACTTTGGGGATATTAAAACTTAGATTATTCAGTAGTTGAAATTTAAGTGAATACTCTAGTGTACAAGCCACTGTACTTTTTCTTTTTACTTAAGCAAAGGAGAGTGGGTGAAAGACACCAGGCAGGTCTTAGGGCTTACTCCTCACTCTTAGAGATCACTTTTGGAGGGACTCAGGGCACCCATTGTAGTGCCAGGTACCAAACCTGGGTCAGTTCTCCCTGCTGTACTGTCACTGCATCCCCTAAAGTAATTTTTAAAGAAAGCCAGTCACTGAAAAAATAAATCACTGAATCACTGAAATCTAGCTAAATAAATAAATCATTTAGCTAGAGGCTAAATGCATAGGCTATGTATTGAAAAATAGAGTCTAAATATGTCTCCCTGTCAGTTACATAACCAAATTTCATTCTAATGAGACTCACATAGAAATGGCCACTTTAAAGTATAAAATCAGCTATAGTTTTACCCCAAATTAATGTTTCTTGTTTATATAAATTAAAAGATTATTTTAAAATAAAACTTGAAATAATTATTTGGATGACCAATGTTTAGATCAGAGTTTGGATGTTCTTCAGGTACTTCATATTTTTCTGGTAATATCCCACTCATTCAGGTTTACACTGAACCCAAAGTAGTATGAGGCAATACAGTGATCCATTTTGGACAAAGGAGCTATTTATAAAATGTATAGATTTCAATTCCTATGTAATTTGTTCCAGTTAATTATTTCTCAATCATAGATGACCTTCCATTGCCCAGGATTTTATCAGTTCTCTTTAAATTTAAATGAACCCACAGGAATGGTTACAATGGAAAACGTGTCAGCGGCCAGGTCTATAACTTGCCTTTTGACAGAACAAAAGGCATTATTACTATCACCATTTGAGATAGCTGTATGGACTTAAATGGAAAGGAGTAGAAAAGAGAATAAGCCTACAAAGGATTGAAAGGAAATAAGTCCAAGATTTTCTCGCCTTTAGACACCAGTGGCACAGACATTTGTTATCTGTATGAAGATGTCATTAAAACCTTGTTTCTTCAACAAGGTGAGCAGCATATGATATATGAGCTCATATAATAGTGGCTGCTAATTAACTGTGTGGCCTTGAACTATATAACTTTGGTCCTTAGTCTTCATATTGGTTTAATTCACATCCACATATTTTAAGGAGTGGAAATACTAAGGGGTTAGCTGCAGGTTTCCACCCTCTCTTTTATATAATGGGTCTCTCAAATGTAATCGAGTGCTAGCCAAGGAAGAGGTTCAAGGATTCAAAAAAGACGGGAGAATTTTAATGACTTAATAACTCACAGGCATTCAGAAAATTATTTAATGAAATTTTACTGAGTACCCAGCATTCTCAGCCAGAAACTTGGGTCCTGCAGTTTTGCACTTCACAAACTTTTCCACAGCTGCAGTGAATTAAATCTGTCATTTTTGAGAAAAGGTTCCTCATGTCATGTTAAATTTGTTAAATTCACTAGCACTATTATTAATTAGCTTCTTGGCAATTAGATGATAGTATAGGTAGTTAATAAGGAAAGCCGGAGAACTATACACAGATAAAAGAAGTAGAAATGATTTTTTCTTTTGAAGATTTAAGTTGAAATGCTGGTATTAGTAAGGGAAAACTGCTAAGGCTGAATAATATTCACTGTATAGTTTATTTTAATTACTGAGAAGAAGTGTTACCAATATAACGTGTGTATATGTATCAGCTAACGTTTCTCTTCCTCTAAGTAGCATTACCATCAAAATGTTGTTTTTATAGCTTCATGGTAGGTAGTATCCATGGGAAGAGTGAATGATTTCATCAGTACATTATTACAACATTTTATACTTATTTTCAGAACTACAAATGACCACTTGACTTCTCTTCTTTTACCAGCATATTCTTTTTTCTGTTAAGATCTTAAATTTTAATTAAAAAATCAGTTACCCTCTGCCTAACCAAATTGCCCCCCCACAACATGCTACTCAGAATTTTCAGCGTGTTTCTAAACCTCATTTACCCAAAAACCAGTGGTCTTCTGACCACTGGTCCACGGACCAGTGCTGATCTGCAAGTGGGAGAAAGGTTGAAAGCCGCTGGTTCATTGGTTGTAATTGGAGAGCTGCAGTAGGCCGTGCAACACAGGAGCTGGTATAAAAAGAGGTTGAAGAGTGTTGTCCTAAACCAGTAGGGGGAAATAATCAAGCATGAAACCTGCATAGCTCTCCTTGGATATATATGCTGATTTTTCACTTTTCAAAGAGCAACAGTACAAATGAGATACCCAGAAACAAAATTATGTGGAGCAAAACTGACCTTTACTTGTCTTTTTAGTTTGTTTACTGAAATGTAATTCAGAGAAACCATATGTGTCAGGCAAACTTTTTGAGGGCTTTGAGTAGATTATTGTATTGAACTCTCATTTGTCGGTATTTTTGTTGGTTTGCTTAGTTTGGAGCCACACCTGGTGGGCTCAGGGGCTTACTCCCCACATTGTACCCAGGGACTGAACCTAGGACAGCCGGCTGCAAGCAAGTACTTACCCCTGTATTTTCATGCTGTCCCATCATTCACAGCTATTATTTCAAGTCCCAGGATTAGGGAATATTTCTGTAAAAGTTTTCACAAGCCCCATGATAATTAAGTGTAGAGTTGGAATTTAATTCCACTTTGGTTTAGTGCCTAGTTCTTTCGTTTATTCCACTCCTCCTCATCCCCTACATGTACCCGATGACCTCTGTAAGCCACCCAGTGAAAACACCATTTTCTTGGATTGCTAGGTCCATGAACTGTATTTCCTAAACTATTAAATACCATGCTAGGAGTTTGTCCCAGGAAAATCCCCAACAGAATCTTTGGTGATTTAAACTTTTTACCAAATTGAAAAGTACACAATGGTTCATGGTGTGTAGGAGGGTGCTGATGTGGAAGAACTAAAATTACTTAGTCACTTCTACCCACACATTCTATCTAAACAGGTTCATATCTTTTGACTGGTTAAAAAAAGAAAAATAAATATTTGCCAAATGCGTACATCTGAAGATGACTGAAATTGTTTTGTATTGACTGGATTTTTTTCTTTTTAAAACAAAAGGTGTTTCCACATTTGTTGGGACTTTCCATTTCATGCTTGTCATCACTTATTACTGGATGCTTGTCATATTTTTTGAGAAAACTGGAAAAGCTACCTTTTGTTTGTCTTGTTTTGGGGCCACATCCAGTAATGCTCAGAGATTACTCCTGGCTCTGCACTCAGGAATCACCGTAGAGGGCCCTAGAGCACTCTATGGGATGCCAGAGATCAACATGGGTTGACCTCATGCAAGGCAAGCACCTTCCCAATGTATTATCACTTCAGCACCTGGAAAAGTTATTTTATATAGTTTACCCCAGCCTCAAAGTAGACTACTTTTTTGTAGTTCAGATTACATTTGTAGAATGACAAGATATTAGCACCAACATCAATAAAAGATACTTCATGTTATTCTCTAGGAGGAAGATTTGAATTGAGCCTCCATATGCTGTGTTCTTTTTTAAAATATTTTATTATACCACCGTGAGTTATACAGTTACAAAAATGTTCATAGGATGCTAATATTTGGGGTTTCGGTCATTCAATGTTCCAGCACCCATCCCTCCACCAGTGCCCATTTCCATCACCAATGTCCCTGATTCTCTCCCTCCTCCTCCAGCCTGCCTCTGTGGCAAGTTCTTAAATTCTTTCTCTTTCTCTCTCTCTTTCTCTTTCTCTCTTTCCTTCCTTCCACATTTTGGATTACAGTACATACATTAAGAGGTTG
>JAJIBD010025486.1:0-37064 GCA_021461705.1 Cryptotis parvus | reverse complement strand
AAGATTAAATGATAATGTATTTGAGGATGTGTGTTAGGATACTCAATTCTATTCCATAGGTCCACAGGTCTGTTTTTACTACAATACCATGCTGTTTTAATTACTTCTGCTTTGTAGTACAGTTTGAAGTGGGAAAGGTGATGCCTCCCATCTTCTTTATCCCAAGAATTGCTTTAGCTATCCTTGGGGGTTTATTATTCCATGCAGATTTCAGGCGTGTTCGGTCAGTTTCTTTGAAGAACATCATGGGTATCCTTAGGGACCACATTGAATCTGTATAAAGCTCTAGGTAGTATTGCCATTTTCACAGTGTCGATTCTCCTGATTCATGAGCAGGGAATGTGTTTCCATTTCCTGACATTAAGAGCAGCCAGATAGGCAAGGGAGAAGTCAAGTTGTCACTCTTTGCAGATGACATGATATTAAACCTAGAAAACCCTAAAGTCTCTACCAAAAAGCTCCTAGAAACGATAACTACAGTAGAGAGGCAGGGTACAAAATCAATACCCAAAAGTCAATGACTTTCCTAACTACAAATCACGAAAGAGAAGAAAGGGATATTAAGAAAATGATCCCATTCACAGTTGTGCCACAGAAAACCAAATACCTAGGAATCAGCTTAACTAGGAATGTAAAGGACCTGTACAAAAGAAAACTACAAAACGCTGCTTCAAGAAATAAAAGGGGCAACTTTGGTGCCCAGGTGATGGAGGGCAGCCCAGAGGCTCTTCCCCGCCTGGTAAGAATGTTAAACTTCCTTTGTCACTAGGTGGCAGAATATAATTAAGATGTCGGAGTTTCCCCATAATGTTGGAAGGTGTTTCTCATTCTTTCCTAATGACATATTTCATTACTTTACGGTATTTGCCAATGCCACTTATGACTAGACAATGAAATAAAATTTCCTTCTGCAAACAATTCCAAGACTTACCCAGGATTTACCTTTTGTAAAATTTAATTGATTTCTCTATTAGGGGAACCCTCCTTAACACAAAACACTTTTCTTTATTGATTCCTGGCTATTCTCAGTACTTACTCCAGGCTCTGAGCTCAGGGATCATTCCTGGCTTATGGGGTGTCAGGGTCGGAATTCAGGTAGGTGACTTAAGTGGGCCACATGCAAGGTAAGCTCCCTACCCTACCAGCTGTGTTATTACTCTGGTCTGAAGGATATTCTTTTCTTAAAAAGCTACCAATGTAAACAGGCTAAAGCTCCATGGTCTTATGTAATATTTTCGTTACTCTCAGACATGGTTGCCATCACGCTTATTCCATTGTGTTATTTCCAAAGTGAGCATCATCGAATCTGTGCAGTTTGAATAACTAATACAATCAAATAATGAAATACAGTGTTTGATTATCCACAGAAGCTCATATTTGAGGTGATTGGGTATTACACGCCTAGATTGGACCAGATTCTCTGTCTGTAGAATCTGGGTTCTATTCTGCCTTTATATAACCCAACCTCAGTGTCTACAGAGCTTAAATGAACCAAAGGCAAAAATCCAACTACGTGGTTGGCATCTGCAAGTGGAGAATGTCCCCCAGTGTTAATCTTTCACATGTCCTCTGCCTCATTTTCAGTCACCAGAGGGACAGTCTTCAGCAGAATCTCTTATGGCTTGGAGCCTTCGAGTCTCAGTTCCAATGCTCCATTTTTCATCCTTCCAGGTCTAATCTTAGCTCTCGCTTCTCTGCTGGGAGTGCTTCCTCATTTCTCCTTGGTTAGTCCTGACTCACAGTACCCACAGTCCTCAGTACTGCATTGCCCCTTTGCCTTCACTGGGCTGTGTGCTTTTCTGCAGAATTGCTGATTGTCCTTCCTCTTCTTGAACTCTGTTTCAAGAAAGCCCATGTTCATTTCCTTTTTGCTCTTTGAAGATGATAATATTCATGCCTCATGTTTTTAATATTTTATTATACCACCATGAGATATACAATTACAAAGATGTTCATGTTTGGGTTTCAGCCAAACAGTGTTCCAGCACCCATCCTTCCACCAGTGCCCATTTCCCACCGCCATGTCCCCAATTCCTCCTGCTTCCTGTAGCCTGCCTCTATAGCAGGCACTTTTCCCTCCTCCTCCTCTCTCTCTCTTTCTACTATCTCTCTTCTCTCTCTTCTCTCTCTCTCTCTCTTCCTTCTCTTACACTTGTGGATTGCAATACATACATTTAGAGGCTATCATTTGTATCTTTTTGCTTATATTCAATGTTCAGTTCTAGGCTGGTATTATCACTTTTGACAATTATTAGCACACCGTTCCTTCTCTGTCTTACCTAACCTCAGACTCCCACACGTTTGTGGTAGATTCCACCTTTGACAAGACCTCCTGATCCGTGTTTTGCAAGACCTTGGATATTGGTATCACACTATATATATGTATACACACACACACACATATATATAATTTTATATAATGGAAATAAATGCAGTCATTCTATATCTGTCTTTTTGCCCCATGTTATTTTTAAAGAGGGGCACTTTTAAGACAATTTAGTGTTGAAATAGCTAAAAGATAATGCTCTAGCAGTTAGAAATGTTATTAAAATTCCTTTTTCCTTTCACCTTTAAATTTTAAAAATTGTGTTAACATTGTTTTCCATGAGTCTGTCTATATTTCTATTTATTTACTTATTCATACATCCATCCATTCATCTATTATCTGTCTATCTATTTATTGCTTTTTGGGTCACATCCGGCAATGCCCAGGGGTTACTCCTGGCTTTGGACTCGGGAATTACTACTGGTGGTGCTCATGGGACCATATGGGCTGCTGGGGATCGAACCCAGGTTGGTCACATGCTATTCAAACACCTTACCATTGTACTACCACTCCAGCCCCAGAGTCTGTTTATATTTTATTGACAGAGAGTGATGCTACACCAGGGAGTATCACACTCACCATTGCAATGCCAATATACCAATAACCATCATTACTCTGTTGGCTTATTGATTGTTTGAAAGATATATTTTTTGTGGCATGTTTTTGGCTTTTTCTATGTTTGTTATCTTATCTGCAAATAGTGATGGTTTTAATTATTTTTTCAATTTGCATAACTTTATTTTTCTTGGACATTGCCGTGGCTAGGATTTCAGTATTTTATTAAGTAATGGTGATAAGAGAGGACATCCTTGACTTGAGCCAGATGTTAAAGGAAAGACTTCCAGTTTTTTAGTCATACTTAACAATTACATGTGATGCCAGCCATGTGTCTGTATTTTATGACACTTATTCTACTGAGGCATGTTCCCCCGTTCTTACTTGTTGATTTCTTGAAAGTCATAAACAGATGTTGAATCTTGTCAAAGATTTTCTCTGAATCTATTAGCATTAGATGTTTAGATGATTTTTTTTCTATTGTTGACATGGTGTATTTTTTCTGCTTCCTCATACACTGGATGTTCAGTTTTCAGTGACTGCTTTACATGTTAGGAATATAAGAATGAGATATACAGACCCCTGCCTCTGAAGAACTCAACCTGATTATACATGTGAGCAAAGAAATAGTACCTACATGAGAAGGTGCAACATGCATGCCAGTAAAAGCTCAGGCACACATGACATGGGAACATAGAGTGAGTTCACACTGCTCAGGGAGACAGAAAGTGCTTGTAAGGGGTAGAGTTTCTTTTTGTATTTATTTTAATTGTGGATAATATTATATGCAATTATAGTTAAAATATATACAAATATGTATGCATAGGAAAAAACATAAATACATACACTCACACATACATATATGTTTTCTTCAACCCTAGTTACTCTTTTGTCTAAGATTTTTAAAGGTAACTACTGCCAATTGCATGTCCTTCCAGAATTTTTTGATGCACAAATGAACAAATATAAATAATTTTTATGGTTTCTTTGAAACAGAACTGAAAGTAGCAGATTGTACACTTTATATACTTCCTGTTTTACACTTTCCCCCATAGATTTTTAATTTGATGGTTAACGAAATGAGTTCTGAGATCAAATGCATTCAAATGCCCGTTGGATAATTACTAGCTGTGTGAACTTAGCAAGTTGCTCAATTTCTCAAGCCTTTAGTTTCGACATCTATTGCTGGGTTTTTCCAAACCTTGCAACTTTGTTATATATTTTATGAATATACAATATACAATCTTATTGCATACTAAAGTCTATTATGGATTAGGTATTCTTTTATTCTGTTTCATTTATATACTGAATTACACTGTTTTATATTTTAAGATTTATTTTATAGTTACTGTCTAGTAGGGCTAGTCCCCAGATGGGGGCTTTAAGGATGACTGGAATTCCCCAGGCAGAGATGATGACAGGAGAGAGGACAAGTAATATTGTCAGTACAAACATTTCATATTATGCCTACTGTGTATGTGATACTGTAACTCACTCCTTGCTTGTTCTACTGTGTACAATGGTTGTTTTCCCTTTGACCTCAAAAATTGAGGTGAGGGGTTTGGGCCATGCCAGGCAGTGCTCATGGGCTATTTCTGGTGTACATGGGGGACCATGTGGTGCTGGGGATGGCAAAGCATGTGCTCAGCTCATTGCACACCCTCTGGGCTTGTCCTCAATGTTTATATTTTATTTTAAATGTATTTATTTCCTTGTAAATAAAGTAACTTTAAACCCTTTTGGAAATGAGTAAGGACATAAATAAAACCTTTAAGTAATTTTAAATCTTTTTGTAAAGGAGTATCACTTCACTTGTATCACTTGTCTTCCTGTTGTTCAGCAGGCACCAGTAACATCTCCATTCATTGGGAATAAGGTCCATTATTGTTACTGTTTTTGGCATATCGAATACACCATGGGTAGCTTGCCAGGCTCTGCTGTGGCTCTGGGTTCATTCCAGGGGGCCCAGTCTTTTTCTATGTCAGACCATCAACCATACAGGGCCCACGAGGCAGAACCATGTATGTGAACAAGCTTGTCTCCTGTCTGCCACCTACTGACACAGCCAGGCACCGCAGCCATACCTGCAACACCTTGAGGGGGCAGTAAATGAGTAGGGACATAAATAGAGAAATACCAGAAACCATATTAGATGTTTAGTATTGAATGGGAAAATTAGAGGCAGGAACTCTGAGGATCTCATTCTAGAAGACGGGTGATGAATGGGTCGTGAATCACAAAGGTATGACAAAAAACAGAGCAAGCCTGGTCAGGTTGCTTAAACAGGAACAGGTCACAGAAACAATTAATAAATGTCAATATGGAATTTAAATTGTATTAATCACTGACTGTACATGTTAGCAAAGTTTGTAGATGTTAAATGAAAACTGTCCTTCCTAGAATCAATGTAACCTTTTATTAGCATATTAAAGCTCTTTGTGAACTGGACTTAAGGGCTCCATATTTTTTGGCAATAGCCAGGTAGAGTTTATGCATAAATAAATGGTGAATGGGGGTGCTTCCTCTTATCTCTTCAGTGACAATTTGTTTGGTCAGGTTTCAGAAAAAATATAAACTCCTAACTCTTAAAACAACCTCAACAGCTATAGGTGATTCTCTCTTTGGTTTTTGGGCCACGTGCACTACTGCTTAGAGGCTACTCTTAGCCCAGGGCTCGGGACTGGCTGGAGGTGATTGGCACACAAAGTATGTGCACTAACCCACTGAGCTATCTCTTCAGCCTCATTATAAAGAAGACTTTATTATTCACTTGAAGATACTGAAATTTATAGAAGCCAAGTTATCTTCCCAGCCTTATTATTCTTTATTGTCCAGTTGAAGATATTGAAGCTTACAGAAGCCAAATAGTTTTTCAAGGTGAGAATTCAAAACAAGATCTATTTGTAGTTTAGTTTTTGTGCTTCATGATGTTTCTTTAAATCACAATGGTTAAGGTTTCTTTTATTAGGGCCTTTGTAAAGATGGAAACGAACCGAACATATAGGAAACAATAATATACACTTTCCAAAATGTCTAGTTTACATTCATAAGATACATATTGTGTAAACTAATCACTACCATATGATCTGGTATTAACTGGTTAGGTCACCAAATATGTTGTTTTCTATGGCATATACTATTCTAGTTGCTGAGGATACAGTGACAAATGGGATATTAAGCCCTTAACTCCGCCTATGAATTAGCTTGTAGGCCTTCTTCATAAGGACCCTTCTCATCTGTCGACCCCAAAGAATGACTAATCTGTTTCTTCATCTCATTTAGGTTTATACCTGAACGTTTTTAGATGTGAAAGTGCACTTATGATTAACAAGTTGTTTGTTCTTGTCGTGTTTGAAAGATTGTGAAGCCATAACTGTAATTTTTAGCAGACTATATTAATTAGTCATGCTTGCTATGGGACAATGGGGGAGAAATAAAGGTAAGTAAATCAGGTACCTGAACTCTGTGTCCAGAATGATCACTTTCTCTCTGCAATTGTAGTGACACCAGTAATATTTTATTATTCAAGTTAGAGCTTTGTTCTTTTTCTTTTTCCTTGGTATTGAGGCCACACCAGGCAGTTCTTCAGGGGTTCTCCCAGTTATGTGCTCAGGGTAGCTTCCTGGCTGTGCTTGAAAGACCACATGGTTGACTGTGAAGCTTGTGCTCAGCACTTTGAGCTATCTCCCAGCCCAAACTCACCATTTCCTAAATTGCTGCATTGGCTTTTCCCTCTTGGGAAGTCCTGAAATGAAGAAATTCATTTAACCTCATTGAGTCACTCTCTAAAGCATTTTTTTTTCTGTCTAAGGAATCTTGTCTGTTTTTCACCGCTAATTGCACAATCCTTATCAGTGTTGTTTTTTTTTTATCGCTTTGCCCCAGTTCTGTAAATACGTCCATCATCTCTTCCCACTTCCCATGATTGATTTCAATTTCATAGTGTTGTTGGAATAACTTTTGTTGAGAAGGAAAAACCATAGTTGAATGCCTCTTTGTTCTACAGGACAGCTTTGTTTACTAATTTCTTACTCTGTCTTACTGTGTAAAATTTCTCTTGTTGCCATGGCTGGCATTTAAAATGGTCACAGGTTTTATGGAGTTTTCCCGTGTAAAACTTTCTAAAGACCACATGTAAATGAGTTCTTGTATCTCTGGCTTATATTGGAAAGTAATTCTGTTCATTCTGTTTGCTGGCCGAAAGCCATATTAATTAATAAAAAACTTCCTTTAAGAAGTTAATCCTCCAATGGCTGTTACCTCCTGGGAATATTATTGAACTGCTGAGCAGGTTTTTGTTGACTCAAGGTTACCTTTTTGACTATAGGGATGTGGAAAAGGAGGTGTGGGGTGTGGGAAAGAGGTGACTTCAGGCTGTTCCAGTGTGGGATACTCTCTGGAAGAGCACTTAGAGTTAGGAACTCAGTGGGGGAAAGTCCTGGCACCACTGCTCCTGGCTTTGTAAACTTACAGCTTTCACACTCTGAACATTGGTTGACTCAACTATAAAATGATTATGATAATTACTGCTAACTCTTCAGGGAGTTGTTGAGAAGACTAAGGGGGTGATATATGGAAAGCACCTTTGCAAAAGTAAGTTTTTATTATTAGATAACTGTGTTTACAGTTTTCCCTGCTGGCTTTCCCATTGCTCCTGTCTTAAGTAGATGCAATGTGTAAAAAGCAGTCTTTGATGATGTGCTTTTAATAGAAAGCCAGTAGAGTTCTTAAAGTATGTCGCTTGTTTTTGCTCATAGATTTCCCCATTTCTCTCTCACCCCTTAACCACGTCTTTAAAAATTTGTGTGTGTTGTTTTCAGCCACACCCAGCAGTGCATGGGGGGTTACTGAGTGGGACTTGGGGGACCAGGGCTGTTCAGGAATTGAACTTTGCTCTCCATCACACAAAACCTGTCAGTTCATTGAGCTATCTCTCTGGCTCTGTGGGTTTATAAGTATTTGTGAGAGGGGTTGTGGAGTCACATCTGGCAATGCTCAGGGATATTTCTGGCTCTGTGCTCAGGATTGATTCCTGGTAGTGCCGTGGGGGGGGGGTGGGGTGTGACCGTATGAAAAGTCAGTGATGGAAGAGGGTTAATAGGATGCAAGGCAAGTGCCTTAACTAATGCTTCCTCAGCCCCTATGGGCAAAGTTTTACTCAAAGTTTACTATTTTAGAAATTTATCCTGTTTTTAGAATTTAACTCATTTAAAATGTAAAAGTTTGCATGCATGCCTAATTAAAAAATCATCTTTATAAATTTTTTACACTTTAAATGGATTTATCACTGTATAAAGTGATCGCTATAAACAGTGATCTGCCCCGGGGTGTTGCAGGTGTGGCTGTGGTGCCTGGCTGTGTAGGCAGGTGGCAGACAGGAGACAGACTTTTCTCCACCCCCCAGGGCTCTGCCCCTGGGCCCTGGATGGTTGTTGGTCTGACATAGAAAAAGACTGGGCCACGACAGAGCCTGGCAAGCTACCTGTGGTACATTCGATATGCCAAAAAAAGTAACAGTAATGAACCTTATTCCCAATGTATGGAGATGTTACTGGCGCCTGCTCGAGCAAATTGGTGAACAACGGGTAGACAAGTGACAAGTGATACAATAGTGTATCATTTCAGGGCTTTAGCTTCATAACTCTACATGTGTGTAATACTTACGTCACTCACAACCAAAGGTCCAGCACCATCAGAACCGCCCGGCCCATTCCTCCCTCCTACAGTCTGGCTTCATCCATGTAGCTTTCACCTAGTCTGGGAGTTAGTTCTGTATTTGCCATTTGTTTGCTTTAACTGTTTATGTCCCATATATGGGTGAAACCATTTGATAATTTCTTTTTACTTCACTTATTTTTTTTCATTTGTGGGAGTTTAGGGCTGTTTAATCCCACATGCCACATTTGGTAGTTTAGGGCTTATTCCTGGCGGTGTACTTAGGGGTCATTTGTGGTGACGCTCAGAGGACCATAGGTGGTGCCAGGGATGAAATCAGTGTCATTTGTATGCAAAGCAAGCACCATATTTCCTGTTGTTTCTCTCTGTCCCTATATCCATGCTTTTAAAATATGTATCTCCGTGGCTTCCAGTATATTCACCAAGTTGTATAGTCATTGCCATTATCTGATTCCAGAATATGTTTGTAATCCACACACAAAAAATATCAATATTAGCTGTCACTCCTCACTACCTCTGGCAAATAGTTCAATTGTTATATCTATAGATTTGCTCAGTTTAGATGTTTTATATTAATGGAGTCATGCAGCATGTGGCCTCTTGTTAGCATAATGGTTTATCCATATGGTAGCATGTCTCAGTACTGCCTTCTTATGGATAAACACTTCACTACATTTTGTTTATCCATTCATCAATTGATTTGCATTTGAGTTATCCTAAAAAAATCCATTTAACATCTTGCACCCCAGACTTCATCCAACATCTGCTTCTGGGAAACTCAATGTGCAATTTTGATTTGAGCCTAAAATGTTGTTGACTCAAGGACATCAACTTCTACACCAATGGCAGGAAGTAAAAATTTCCAGTGAAGGCTGCTCTACTTGAAGAGAAATTCCAGTGACAGGTGTCAAGTGAATATAGTTCTCCATTTGATTGCAGTAAATACTCTAGACCAACCTGTTAGCTACTTGATTGGCTTTCAAGGTGGGGAGGAGGGAGGATTTAGTAAAATTGAAGTCTAGTGAGAAAAGAAGATAGAAAGGTGAGCGGAGAGGCGAGGCCTGACAGGTGAGCTGGGGCTAGACTGGGAATGGCGTTGCTGTCACATGTAATGAGATGTTCTGACTCTTCCCCGGAGCAGCTGAGACTCATGGAACACAGCTGAGGTGGAATTGGCTGTTCCTTTGTGTTGTGTGTGGGTTTCAGATGGAGGCAACAGCTTGGATGGAGTCAGAGCAGGGAGAGAATGCTGGAGGTCAGGGGACACATTGGAGTTTGAAGAGAGACTCAGAACGACCTTCAGGGTGGGGTACATGTAAGTGGGACTCCAGGGAAGCCGGGAAGGAGGCTTGCAGGAGAGGCCGCACACGTAACGGAATGTGTGAGCTTGGACATGCCTGGGTTTTTGTCTTAGTTTTTATTTATTTGCAGTGCCATGGATGGACTTTAAGGGCATCATACAAACAAGGTCAGTGCTCTCTGGCGGAGCCATAAACCTGGCCCATACCTGGGTTTTGGGATTGTCTATCCTTAGCTGCTCCCTGACTTTGGGCTGATTATCTCATTTCTCTTCAGCTTTGAAAGGAAGCTAATAAGCCTGACATCAACACTGTGCTGTAAAAGGGAAATAAAATAGACAATGAAAGGTCTCCAGCTCCTAACTCACTTTCCCTGCCCCCCTTTCCCTATCCCCCCAACCATGGCAGGCGTGAAGGGCAGTTTCCAGTGTGGAAGCCGAGGGACAGGTCACTAGGGAACCAGGGGCAGGGAGATGGGGACCATGGGGCAGAGCTGGGAGGGACAGAGGGAGAGAGGAGCTGTAGTCTGGGCCAGACAGGGCCTTGTGTGCATGGATGAAGCTTTGTCTTTGCTTAGGGCCACCCCCTGGCTGTGCTCAGGGCTCACTCTTGGCTCTGTACTCAGGGGTCACTCCTGGCAGGGCTCAGGGGAGGATATGGGGTATCAGAGATTGAACCCTTGCTTGGCCTCATGCAAGGCACATACCCTCCCTGCTGGACCATGGCTCTTGACCCAAGTTTTGTCTTTTTTAAACGTTCAGATCAGCCTCTCCTGGACTCTCCTAGTTAACCCTTGGGCTTCAGAGGGGACCATCAGGGTCTATGTGGTTGGTGCATCCTGACAAACCTCACAGTCTTAGACTCCTTTACAGCCAGGCGAGGTGACTGTAGAAGCTGTGTCTGGCGTGTACCTGCTACTAGGCTTAGCCAGGAGTGATTCCTAAGCACTTCCAAGTGTGGTTCCAAACCAACGCAGGCAAAACAATAGCAGCTAAAGGATTCAAGCACTCTTTGTTTTAATAGATTGAGGTTCTCTGATTTACAATTCGGCTAATGACGGTGTCTTGTGTACGTAATTCCAGCACCAGCTATATCCTGCTCTCTCCCTTAGCAGCTCCAGTTCTCCTCTTTTTAAGCAACAAAAAGACTTTATACCAACGACCACTTTCTTGCTCTCCTTTTGAATTTTTGTTTCGTGTTATGTTCCTTTATTTGCAGCTTGAGTAAGGCGTGTGTCTACTGTAGGCTGTAGTCTCTGGAGTCATGATATCTCACGGACGGTATTGGCCTCACGCAAGTCCCAAGCTCAGCCTGTTCCACGATGCTCGATCTGGTTGGGCTCCGCACTCTCCCGCTGCTCTGTTCTGTTTCAAGCTGCTGGTGTCCAAAGCGCTCTTTGTCCTGCTGGTTTGCCTTTGTAGTCTGTCCATGTGCACGTTTGTGAGAACCGCGGCTTTTCCTGTCGTCCACCCGACACAGCTGTGGGGGTCAAAGAGCTCCTTTCATTTTTTTGAAACTTCCTTTCAGTGACACGATTTTCATTTTATTTTCCCTTCCATTGTTGTAAACGCGACAACGTGGCACCCAGGAGCACATACTTGCTTGTATTGGGATAGCGTTCACATCCTCTGTTGTGGCCCCTAGAAGGAAATGGGCAGCGCTGGTGCTGTCCCTCGGCAGTGAGGTGGCTTGGCGTGGGGACAGGATACCAAGCTGGTTACACACCACAAGGCTGGCGCTCGACACCAGTCACATTCCCAGGCCCACACCTCGTGTTTTGGGCTTGGGGGCTATCCAGTCTCTGCTTGGGGGCTGCTCCCAGTGTGGAGGTGCAGGCGGTGCTGGGAGACCATGTAGTGTCTAGAGTCAAGCTTGGGGCTGCTGCACACACTTGTACCCCAACCCTTGCAGCCATCTCTTAGACCCGAAGCTCACATCTTGATTTTTTAAAAAAGGGGCCGGAGCGAGAGGACAGTGGATTAGGGTTTGATCCCCGCACCCCACATGGTCCCCTGAGTACCACCAGGAGTAACACTGGAGTGTACAGCCAAGAGTAACCCCCTGAGCACTGCTGGGTGTGACACACAAAAAACCAAAAAGCCCCCCAAATCTCTCCTCTCCTCCCCCTCCACTCCCCTCCCTCCTCCCCCCCCCCCCCTCCCCCCCTCCCCCTCCCATCTCCCTCCCCTCCCCTCCCCTCCACTCCACTCCACTGTAGGCAAAGTTTGCCCTCATCCCTTTGAGCTTTCTGACCAGAGAGAGAGTGTGTGTGTGTGTGTGTGTGTGTATTTGTGTGAGCACGCATGTATTAATGTTTATTGGAGGTTTTTTTAATTGAACACCATGAATCACCAAGTTACAATGTTATTTGTGACTGAATTTCAGATGTACAATATTCTAACACAATCCCATTACCAGTGTCCACTCCCCCACCAGTGTCCCGAGTTTTCCTTCCAGCACCTTCCCCCTGCTATCTCTACAGCCAGTCATTTTATTGTTTTTTCTCTTTGTACCTCCCTTTTTTGGCATTGGGGTTCAGAGTCCTGTTACTGTTGCATGCATCACTTTACCTCCTTTCAGCAATCTTTGTCCAGAGTGACCACTTCCCCAGAGAAGGATTTTGTGTGTGTGTGTGTGTGTGTGTGTGTGTGTGTGTGTGTGATGTTCTCAGTTCAGGCCACTGCATCACCGCTGTGTGTGGTGTCCAGTAAACTGAAGGTCTAACTAAAATAAATCCTTCATTTGCTATCAGGGTTCAGCCTGTGCTTCTCCAGGCATCCCTGATTAATGCACAGACCGAGTCTCGGCTCCCCTGCGTCTGATTGATTAGCATTGCGTATCTGATGCCCAGGCTACCTAGCCATGTATTTGCAAATGCCAGCATCTGTGAGGCTGGCTCCAGGGATCAGTGGGCAGAAGGCTGTCTCATGTCACATCTCGGCGTTGCACACACATCATGTCAGAGGAAGTGCTTTGTTCTGTTTATTTGTATTCCCTGCTCTATTTTTTTTCCTGGTTGCTGCAGGGACTGGGGTCTTCCCGAGTACCGAATTGGTTGTGGTGCTTGTACACGGTGCTCTCCAAAGGTTCACACACTTGGTGGCAGTGCTTAAACAGTTGGATTGTGTTTCTCTTTGTGTGTGTTTGTGTGCGCGCATGCATGGGGGCGTTGCATACTTTAGTTGAAGAGCTCGTATACACTGTAATGCTGGGAGAGTTGCTGGGATCCTGCTCAGTGTGTGAGTGGCAATGCTGAAGAGTGGATTTGTGGCCTCACACTCACATGGAAGGTGCGTTGTCAGAGTTACTTCCAAGCTGTGGAGATGGTTAGTTAAATTCAAATCAGTACCTTCATGGGCTGGAGAGACAGTGCAAGGGTTACAGCACTTCACATGCATGTAGCCAATTGTGTTCCATCCCGGCCCCACCGTGGTCTGATGGTAGTGCCAGGAGCAACCCTCTAGTGTATGATAGGGAGTAGCTGCAAGCACTGGCAGGTGTGCCCCCAAACACAAAACAAACAATAATCATAAAAAAAAAATCCAAAATCCAAAACAAAATTAGCATCTTCTAGGGACCTCCTGATTGGAACTGGCTGGGATTTAAGAGTTTTTGTGAGGGGGACTGAACAAATAATGCCATGGGTAGAGCATTTGTCTTGCATGCAGCCAACCTGGGTTCAATCCTCAGCATCCCATATGATCCCCTAAGCACCACCAGGAGTAATTCCTGAGTACAGAGCCAGGAGTAACCCCTGAGCATTGCTGGATGTGGCAAAAAAAAATACAAAGGTTTCAGGGATACGAGTGATAGGACAGCAGGTAAGGTGCTTGCATGTGCTGATCTGGGGCAGATCCCGGCATCCCATGTGATCCTCAGAACATTGCCAGGAATAATCCTGAGCACAGAGCAAGAACTAGCCCCTGTTGTAAAAAAAAAGAAACACAACTTTTCTGTGAGTTCTTTCAATGAATCTAACCGCTAAACCTAGTTCAAGGCTATCTCCAAGGTAGCCTTGGAATGCAATTCTCAAAGTGATTGAAATAACTGATATTCCCTATTATGCTAGGGTGAAAAAGGTATTGCGTGATGTGTGAGACTCTTCATTTCTCTTTATTTTCTGACCTTGCGTTTGGAAATAGAGATTCTTGATCAACGTGCCTGTAATGACTGGCTATCCCTTCTGCTTTCCTCCATCAGAAACTGACTTCCTGGAACCAGAGACCCAGGCCTCTGACCATTCAAAGGTCCCCAGCAAGAAAAGCTTGAATGTGGGTGGGTCTTCTTGGGCCTGTTATCCCCTTCTCAGCGGGCACTGCAGGAGTCCAGCAGCTGCTAGACTAGACCCAGGAAAGGGAGGGCAGGGCTGTAGCCTCCACAGGATAAATCAGTTTAGTAACTGATTGAGCTTAGAGAAGAGAGAGCTGGGAAAATACAGGGCTAATATTTCAGTCTGGTACTCAAGGGCTTCCACAGTATCTTCCCAGCCTGTTATTTTTCCATCCCTCATACCCAGAACCACCAATGCCTACTAAAACATGTGCCATCTCCTGTGCTTGTTTCTGATTGTCTTGGCTCCCCCTCTCTGGCAGCTCTGACCTGCAGACCTTAAGAGCTGATTGAAGTTCACCCTCTGAGGTCTCTTCCTCTGGACTATGTATCTGCGCAGAAGCTCCTCTGCATGGTGTCCCTTAGAGGCCTTGCAGAATTGCAGGTTTTAGTTCAGTGAATCTGTGGCTGGGACTCAGATTCTGCATTTCTAATAAGCTCCTGGGAGATAGTCTTTGCTAATTCTCCTTTCGTCCATTTGGAAATCTTAATCTGACAGAAGCTGTTTTATTTTTATTTATCTTGGAGTTTGGAGTTCCACTAGAGTGGCCTTCTGAGGCAGACTCTGCTCCTCTGACCCCGGTGGTGTTTGGAGTGCTGGAGATTGAACCAGGGTTAGTGGGATGCAAGGTGAGTGTCTGACCTCCTGTACTGCTACACCAGTCCCAGAGATATTTTGTTTGTTTTTGTACTGCACCCAGCCAAACTCAGGCTTTACTCCTGGCTCTGTATTCAAGAATCACTCCTGGTGGGGCTTAGGGAATCATATATAGAGCCTGGAATAGAATTTAGTTGGCTGTATGCAAAGCAAGCTCCATTCCTATTCACTGTAATGTCTTGTCCCCCTCCCCCAAGCTACTTAATTTAATTTATTTTTGGCTTTGGGACCACACATGGCAGAAAGTACTCCTGGATCTGTGCTCAAGGATCACTGCTGGTGGTGCTCAGGGCACCACATGTCGTGGTGGGGATTAAACTGAGATCAGCCCTATGCAAGGCAAGTGCCTTACCTGCAAGTGCACCAAGGCAAGTGCCTTACCTGCAAGAGATAGGCTGCGAGGGCTATCTCTCAAGCCCTCCTTAAGGTTTTTAAAAAGGATACTATGCTTTTACTTATTCAAGCTAATCTGACTTGTGGTAATTGGCTAATTCTTTTGGTAGAAATGCAGCAGAGGCTATGTCCCACTTTGCATAGCCCTAGAGGCTTTCTGGATCATGGTACTTTCAGCTAAGTCCGAGATCCACAGTGAGTCTCCCTCCCTATCTTGGCTGGTTCCAGATTGGTGGGAGTTATAATCTGCCTTACTATCTCTGTCTTGAACAAATTTCTGCTAATACTTTGAGTATTTATTGGCTGGCAGATCTAGGAACAAGTCTTCAGCTGATTCTTGAGGTCTCTGGGGAGACCTCATTTTCTGTTTTAGTCTCTGTATGCAACAACACTAAGTAGATGAAGATAATGCAATGATAGATCCAGTCAACCTTGTAATAAGTTCTAGTAAGAGTCCCTCTGGAGAGAAAGACCAGGTGCCAGGACTCAGGCACTGAACTAAACATTAACCTGCTTACGCAGTTGTTGTGCACCCCATTCACTCAACGAGGGCCAATTCTGCAGCTGGGAGGGTTTTAGAGCAGAGAGTTGGCCTTGGAGATTTTGGCTCCATCCAGGAAATCAGTTCTGTGCCTGTCTTAAACTTATAGAGGTTTAGATTTTGCTAGTCTTTGCCATATTTTACCTGGATATTTTTACCTGTAGGATGGGTAGAAAATCACCTGAAGAACAGACCAGTAAAGGGTTTTTTTTAAATCCACACTGAAAATTACCCTTGACAGATTTCCCCATTACCATTCTCTCATTCTTTCTTGATCAATAGTAGGAAGAAAGGGGGCATAGAATGAGTTTATTTCGACTTGAAATAGCAAGTCGAAATCTTGTTTATAAAATCTTGTTTTATAAAACAAGATTCCTCCTGGGGTGCAGAGAAGCCAAATGCATGTCTGTTGCAGGACTCCTCTAAGAGCCTCTGCATCTGCCCTGGATTGCCTCCAGCAAATCATCTCGTAGACTACCCACTTCGGGGTAGTCTAAATGTGGTAGTTTATCTGACCATGTATTCTGTACTAGCTGGTGTAAATATTCTCTCATGTTACCACAATCATCATGGAACTA
Organism: Cryptotis parvus; assembly: GCA_021461705.1. Lineage (NCBI taxonomy): Eukaryota > Metazoa > Chordata > Mammalia > Eulipotyphla > Soricidae > Cryptotis > Cryptotis parvus. The sequence goes on along the minus strand of JAJIBD010025486.1, from coordinate 20,710 downwards.
GCTAGATCTTACCAGCATATTTGCCTGGCCACGTTGGATCCCTAAGTAATTAGACCAGAGAGAAATTCTGTTTGCCTCCAAGCAAGCAAGCATGGCTCCCTGATAACTCAAAGGCAACTAAAATACAAAACTACCGTGGAAGTAGATAAGACTTGTGAAGGCTTGGAGAAATATTTAACTGGCATTAGTATTAGTCTTTGGTACAGAGACATGCCATCTCAGAAACCCCTTCTTTACCCTATAAGAGCATTTCCAGGCAGATCTTGGCTCAAAACATTAGCATATAATAGAGTCTAGGTGAGGAGCTGGGAGAAATTACCTAAGGGCATTTGACCCTTCCTGCTTCCCATAATAGTGGGAGGTCTGAGTTGCAGGGGTATAAAACCAGTCTGCTTCCTCTCTCTCTCTCTCTCTCTCTCTCTCTCTCTCTCTCTTTCTCGTACTCACAAGACGTGCTCTCTTTTTGGGCTCTCTCTTTGTGGAGCTCACACCCTTCATGGGAGTCTTGTCTTCTCCTTTTACAGGGCCTTAACACGTCATGGCCGCCATCTTGGCCTACACGTGTCTGGGCTTCTAGCTGGGAATCCTAAGCACAGGGTTTTTCCTATTGCTGACTTGTATGCCTGAACCTGTGATAAGTAAAGCCTTTTAAAACTGCATCGGATTCCTGAGTCTTCATCCATTCCCGCCAGCTTCGGAGGTAGAAGGAAACTCACTTCCCGGCACTGTCGCGGACCTGGGTGGCGTTCCCGACACATGTTGTGCTAAATGGGAACAGCTGAAGTTCTGTTTTCAGATAAAGGAAACTTTCATTCTGATGGAGTCCCAGTCTTTCCTTCCTTCCTTCCCTTCGTTCCTTCGTTCCTTCTTTCCTTCGTTCCTTTGTTCCTTCCTTCCTTCCATCCTTCCCTTTCTCTCTCTTTCTTTCTCTCTTTCTTTCTTTCTTTCTTTCTTTCTTTCTTTCTTTCTTTCTTTCTTTTTCTTTCTTTCCTTCCTTTCCTTCCTTCCTTCCTTCCTTCCTTCCTTCCTTCCTTCCTTCCTTCCTTCCTTCCTTCCTTCCTTTCCTTCCTTCCTTCCTTCCTTCCTTCCTTCCTTCCTTCCTTCCTTCCTTCCTTCCTTCCTTCCTTCCTTCCTTCTTTCTTTCTTTCTTTCTTTCTTCTCTTTTCTTTCTTTCTTTTTACTTTTTAAATTTCCACATTTGTTTTCCTGGAAAAGAAAGAAATAAAGAAAAGAAGACAAAATGCGTGTTTCTTGCCTTTAGTTCTTTTAGAAGAAACCAGCTGGGGGACAGTAGGCTGGGCTGCTAAAATAGAAGTTGTGTGAACAGATTTTTCACAGCAAGTGTTAGCATTAGAAGAGCTTGCATCCTCCCTGTGGGTTTGCACACCAACCTTTGACATCCATTCAGCAAAACAACTTCACCTTTCACCCACTTTCTTTGTTTTCCAGCTGTTTGGTTTGTGCCTTGGGAACACATGTGAGCAACTCTTGATGATTTTGTTGGCTTATACCATTTCTTCTGTAGCAAAGAGAAAGAATAGAGGAACTGAATGGGTCTAGGGAAGGGAGGGGGCTGGGAGACAGGAGGCCGTGACTATGTCACTGTTGGAAGGGTTGCCAAGAGGATCAGGAGTCAGATGGCAGCCTGGTTTCCTCACAAAGATCCTTCATTTCATGGATGAAGACCCTGGATTGGGAAAAGAGAAATAAATGACTTGGAGGCTGGAAAATGAGTGATTGAATCTGAAAGAATTTATTTTCTAATGTTCTCAATTAAAATTCACGGAGTTCCAGAGTTGAAAGGAACTTAACTTCATATTCAGTCTCAAGCAGTTACTTGAATTTTGGTCTCTTGTGTTCCTGGGTAAGCCACCATCTTGCCGTAGCTAACCTTTGTTATAGTGGTGACGGAATCATTTTCACCGTCGAAGAATATGGAATTTCGCTTGATGCATTCCTTGGGTATAGGATATTTATACCAGTGCTATATTCTGAACTCTCTTTCTGAACATGGTAATTTCAGTAAGAAAGATACCAATACTATTATATTTAGTACCAAGTTTTTTTTTAATTTAATTTAAATTTTTTTTTTTTTTTTTTTTTTGCTTTTTGGGTCACACCCGGCAATGCTCAGGGGTTACTCCTGGCTCTGCACTCAGGAATTACTCCTGGCAGTGCTCAGGGGACCATATGGGATGCTGGCTATCGATCCCGGGCTGGCATGGGCCAGCCGTGTGCAAGGCAAACGCCCTACCCGCTGGGCTATCGCTCCGGCCCCTTTAGTACTGAGTTTAAGGTGCCTGCCTTCATACAATTGGCACTGGCTCAGTCCTAGAACACATGGACATCCAAGCTCAACCGGGAGTGATCCCCAAGCAGACAGCTAGGAGTAGGCTTTGAGCACTGTTGAGTTTCACCTCCTTTCCCAACTGATAAATGATGGGACACTTTTTCTTTTGTTTTTGTTTTTGAGTTTTGAACCACCTACCCAGCTATGCTCAGGGGTTACTCCTGGCTACATTTAGGAATTACTCCTGGTGGGTGCTCAGGAGACCATATGGGATGTTGGGGATTGAACCTAGGTCAGCCATATGCAAGGCTTTTACCAACTGTACTATCCTGTAGGCTCATTCCCACAAGGGATGTAATCCTTTGGAGTAAGACACACCATTATTTGAGGTATATTATAACTCTAATAGTTTTATAGAAATTTAGGAAAATATTGATCTAGGCCGTAGAACAAGTTCTTGCCATTATGTATAAATTAATGTTTTGTTTTGAGGCCAAACTCTACAGTGCTTGGAAGCTGCCCCTGACTCACTGGTCACCTGACCCTGAAGTGCTGGGGACTTAAAGGAAGCAAAGCATGAATTCCATTCCTTTGAGCTATCCCCTGACTGTTTGTTAAATATTTTGGTTGTTGGAGCCGAGTGATAGCTCAGCGGGTAGGGCATTTGCCTTGAACGCGGCTGGCCCATGCCGGTCCGGTTTGATCCCTGGCATCCCATATGGTTCCCTGAGCACCACCAGGAGTAATTCTTGAGTGCAGAGCCAGGAGAAACCCCTGAGCATTGCTGGGTGTGACCCAAAAAGCAAAAAAAAAAAAAATTTTTTTGGTTGTTGTTTTGATTTTGGGCTACACCCTGTGGTGCTTATTCCTGGATCTCAGCTCAGGGATCAGCTCTGGGGGGTGAGTTAGGGATTCTACTGGGCTTGGCCACATGCAAGCGAGGTACTTTAGCCTTTGTGCTATCTCTCTGCCTAAGTTTTTTTTTAAAAATACAATTATATCTTAATATAATAGAGGGCTTTTGCTACTCAAAAGCACACAGTACAAAACACATTGCTTAAGTGAGAAGAACAACATTTCTGCAACATAAGTTAACTTTTGAATATATAATAAATCATTGTGAGGGGTGCATACAAATTTATTAATAGTATTTTGTATGTGAAGTTTGAGAGAACCTTAATTTTTAATTTGGCTCATATATATTTTCTAAATTTTTGTATTGAACTGCATTCAGAGAATAACATATAAAAACAACCATGGCTAGTCCTTAAGGAAAATGAAGAATGCCTTTCATAGCAAGAATAAGCATTACTCCATGTTTTATCTTCTTTGTAAGCTAGGGAGATTTTCTGTTATCTCTGAGAGAAATACATAGCTAAAATACAGTTTTTCTTTTTTTTCTCTGATCAAAAACTACCAAGATACCTGCCTACATATCTAATCTCATCTCTTCTGCCTTATTGTTAAGACACTGTGTAACCTGACCTCATTTTATAGCTGAGGTACTGCTAATGCTAGTACTCTGCTGATAATGCTTACTTTCCTCAGGCTTCTATCTCCAGTTCTCTTATCCCCAGGCTCATTTCTGCTTCAGTTCTGCTTTCTACCAGAGTGAACAATCCTTTTCTTGTGTGCTATAAAATACCCAGTGATTCTCCACACCCTTACCCCCCCATTTCCCGTCTTCCTGTGGTACTTCTTACCTGTATGATACCATTTAGCAGTTATGTATTCATTCTATTTCCCGAGACTCAGCCCTTGCTGCTGAGCATTCGAACGCAAACTTAGGTTACTGGTTGGAAGTTTTAAATACTGGAAAGCTATGCCTATAGGGAAGAAAGAGCTAGAGTGAAGCAATAAACTGAACACCAGGGAATAGACCATGTAGCCACTGGTGAAGTGACTGAGCAAACAAGCAGCTAATAAGATGTTAGAGCAAGCAGATGGGCGGTGGAGTATGGCTCTGCATTGGGAGGCGGGAGGCTCTCTCAGTCCTCTCCTATTGGACATGGTGTGGCCTCCCTGGACAGGAAACTGGTTGCTATTGCACTCCTCTAAGTGATCAATGTGGGAGGTCTGTTGGGTAGGTAGTGGCATTCTGGAGTTCTGCTTTTCTATGCATCACCTAATCAGTACCACTTAAGGCACACATTGATTCCAACTCTCTGTAACCAAGTAGCAGGTGCTCTGGCTGAGAGGCTGGGAAAAGAAAGGCTTAACTCTTATGTTTTGCTTGTAGGAGGCCCTGCTTACATGACGAGTACTATCTAGTCTTCCGGAAGTAACCCTGAACACTCCCTGGTATGGTCCCAAAAACTTCTCAGAGGGAAAAAATAAAAAGGAAAAGAATCTCAAGCTGAGAGTAACAGGAAAAACTCACAAATATATTTAGTTATGGAATCCAGTGACCAGTGTAATGAACTCCAGGAAATGTGGTTGGTGCCTTGTTTTTTGATCTCTTCGAAAGATTTTTAAACTTCATTAGATAGATAGATAGATGGATGGATAGATAGATAGATAGATATATGGATGGATATATATATATGTATGTATATATAGTGATATATATGTATATATATAGTGATATATATATATACATATATATATATATATATATATATATATATATTATATTATATATATATATATATATATATATATATATATATATATAGAGGCTCTTTATGTTCCTGTAGCAAGCCGATGCCCTTTGCTCTACTGGCATGAGACAGGACATATGGAGATATTACTGGTGCCCGCTCTAGCAAATAGATGATTAACGGGAAGATCGTGATATATATATATAGAGAGAGAGAGAGAAAAGAGTGAGAAAGAGAGAAAGGAGAGAGGAATGGAGAGAGAGAGAAACTGCTTTTTTTCTGCACTCCAATCTCCTGTACGACTGATAGCCTGATGGTTATAAATATTCCTACAAACAGCTCCTAAAACTCTTATCTTTCAACACCCCCACCACAGAGAGGCTGCTCTCTCATTCCACTTGGGAGTATTGACCTTGGGGTGCTTTGGTCAAGTGTTCACCCTTGATTAATCAAATGTGCTCTGGAGGGTCTGGAGATAGAGTTCAGCGGTAGAGCATGTGGCCTGCATTGTGAGACCCTGGATTTGATCCCTCCTGCAGAAAAATAAACAAAATCCTTGTGAGGGAAAACATGACCACGTATGAAGCAAGTGGAGGGGGAGATTGTGGTGATGAGATGGTAATGGCAGGAGGGTGGGGGGGAGATAGTGAGTGGTTTCCAGGAGCAGGGTGCTCCCCAAGGTGTCCAATAGCTGCAGCTACAGCACCCGAATGCTCAGTTCCAGCCTCTGAGGAGGTGTGTTGGAAGCACAGATGGAAGAACGGGCACACCACCCTTTTCCTATTAGAGAAAATTCAGCAAGTCTTTATTGAGCGTTGCCCTGGGGTTTGATAATTTGCTGGACTAACCTGCAACTCTGTACACTGTCACTTTTTCCGGCTGTATTAACCTCGAGACCAACAACCCTGACATTTCTCTGCCCTGCAAAGGAACACGATGACTTTCACTGTTCCATGGGACTTAATAACTGCTGAATCACCTTTGTTCCCAGAGGCAGCGTGGTGAACTCCCCAACACTGCCAGGTGACCAGCAGCCTTAAGCCATTTATGAGATGTTTCTAGGGAGAAATCTGAGAGGAAAAAAGAAGCCTGCTTGCATTCCTTTAAAGGATGGTCATTACTCTGTCCTGGGACAGTCACCTGGTTTCTGGAGGTGGAGGGCATGAGGGGAGGCAAAGAGTGGGTGGAGCATGAGCATAAACTGCCTTTCTCTGACCTCCATCTTCCTTGACATCAGGGGGCACCAAAGGTAGTGAGACTCAGTGGTTAGGGCTAGAGCTGTGAGGTGGGAGGTGGTGTGGTGTGAAGACCTACACTTGCCTGGGCTGTTTTGGCTTCTGCTGCTTGATCTTGCCTCTTCAGCTGCCCATTGGGCTTTTGAGCTACTGTTTTCGTCAGGCTGGATGTCTTTGCTTTACTCTTCTGCACGTTGATGCGTGGTGGTCTAGCTGGTAGATCCCTGACCTTTCTGTTAAGCCTTTTTTTCTTGAAATCTGTTTTGGAGGTTTCCCTTCCAAGTGTGCTGGGCATCCCAAGCTCGCATCCCTCCCTGACACTCAACTTCATGCTCACTATATAGCAGCTTCTGGGTCCAATGGTGTCATCCAGCCCAGAGGCTCCCAAATTTGTTTGACCTGTCACCCACTTTTCAGAAAAGAATAATTACTCAGTTCCCCTTGCCCTATCCCCCCAACCTCTGTCTTTAAGTGACTAAACACCAATTGTTCTGCAACAACTCTCACCCCTCCCCACTGCCCCATTGCACAAGTGCTCTTCAGGGGCCATTATCTTCTGCTCTGGGAGCAAGTGTTAACAAGTTACTGCCTCCCCTCCAGACTGAGTCAGACTATATCTGTACCCTCAGCACCCTGGCACAGAGCCAGGTGCAGTGAACACTCAGCCTTGGTGGGGTTGGGAATTTCTACTATTGCCTTTCCTGGTGTCCGGGCCCCTGCTTTCCCTAGCTTGTCCTTTGGGTTTGATGCAATTGATCACACCACCTTTCCCCAGTCTCTTGTTTACCTGCTTTCCTTTATTCTACCACCAACTTATGTGAGAGATAGTGTAGGTGTGTCTAGTGTATGAGATACTAGAACGTGAATCTAAAACCAGACTGGTTTTTTTTTTTGGGTCACACCCAGCAATGCTCAGGGGTTACTGCTGGCTCTTTGCTCAGGAATTACTCCCTGGCGGTGCTCAGGGGACCATATGGAATTTGGGGATCGAACCCCAGTTGGTGCATGTAAGGCAAATGCCTATTGTGCTATGGCTCTGGCCCCAGACTATCTGGTTTTAAATTCCTACTTACCGCTAGCTGTCTGTGTTGGAAAGTTATGTCTCCTTTCTGTGCTTTAGTGTTTCCATCTATCAAATGAAAATAAAAATAATGTCTTAGGGTTGTTGGGAGGATTAAATGTGTTACTGGTATGATGAGCTTGGAATAATGTAAGCTTGGAATAATAGCTCTGTATAAGTATTAGCTTTTGTGACTGTCCTACCTTGACTACTAAGTAAGAAGAATCTGCTTTGTTTTCTCTTGTCCTCTTGTTCTAACCCCAACCTACGAAATATTTGCAAATACAAACTCCACTTGGTTAATACTAAGGTGTAGCACAGAAGACATCCAGCCTCATTTTCTGTGTCAGTCTCATGTTCTTATAGTCCTTTCATAAGGCCGCATCTGGCCTCAAACCTTGCCTTTGGTGGCTGATTAGGATAGTAGAGGAGTAAGCGTTGTCTCAGTTGCTGGGCCAAGACTTGGCAACCCTGTGTGTCTTTGTGTTTTGTGTGTGTACCCCCTCTCCTCTCTCTCTCTCTCTCTCTCTCTCTCTCTCTCTCTCTCTCTCTCCTCTTTCTCTTACCACATTCTAAAAACCACCCTTCACCTGGAAGTGGTTTATAAAAGGTCACAAGTCACGTTTTGCCCTCAACTCAAAGTTTTTGAATTCCTGTGTTAGGTGCTAAGTTCCTTGAGGACCTGTTAAGAATAAGTTTCCTGATTCTAGAGAGATAGTACAGAGGATAAGAGCTTGCCTTGCATGCAGCTCAACCCAAGTTCAATTTCTAGCATTGCATAAAGGCTCCCAGGCATGTGTGGGTGTGATACCTTAGCATAGAGTCAGGAGTAAGCCCCAGCACAGCTGGATAAGGCCCATCTTCTCCCCCTCTCCCCCCAAATGAAGCTCTAAGTCTGTCTCCCAACCCCCACCTCCACTTTGGGTTTTAGGCTTGTCATCTGTATGATCTAGTAATAGCTTGGGACAAATTAGGGACTCTATTAGTACTTGTTGAATGAATAAATGAATAGATCCAATGAATCTCCGGCTTTCAGATTTCAGAAAAGAATTTTTGCTTAAATTCTGTACTGAATAGAAGAGCCTCTGGGAATGGGATCTATCAAGTTGACTCCTTGTTCTGTCTGTAACCACCCATGGGCACAAATGCTTTCCAGGGAAAATTCCTTTATCTAAGTATCTATGTGCAATTTACCTCCTTCTTCCAGCCAAGAATGGATTCTCGCTGCAGCCTCAGTTACATAATAATACTGTTGATGTCCAGGTAAATGTTTAACCCAACACACAAGCCAACTGTCTTAGATTTACAGCTTTTGTCAATTTCCATGGTGTCAGAACTTTTACCCTGTCAGTTTAACACACAAACATGAAGTCACTGAGAGGGAAGCTGGGAAGACACACGCCGCAATCACCTCTCTCTAGCTGGAGCCTGCCAGTAACACTCTTTGCTGCTCACTCCTGCCCTCTAAGATCACATACTACTGGGGAGACATTTGGATAGAAACCTTAGCTCCTGAAAGCGCAGCTTTAGGATTAAGTTCTCTACATTTTGATGAAGGAATATCCTACCCTCTCAAGCTTCTTAGAGTTGATCTGCTGCCTGCTTTGATCCCCCAGCCCCACACTGCTCTTTGGACCTCCTGCTTGCTTGCTTCTTCACAGCAGGAGGTCTGCATGCTTCCTGATCCACCTGCTAGCTTTCTGCCTTGGGAGCACAGAGACCTGCAGGCTGCTCTCTTTTAGCTTCCCCGGCTCAAGTCCTTGCCACATACCTCTCTGGCGGCCAGAACATTAACTCACAGCCTGCAGCTTGAGAACTTAGATCTCAGCTCAGTCCTTTCTCAGTCCCGCCTTTGACTAAACAGCAACGCCGATTATTTAACCAGTGACTTCCAACCGTTCAACACTGGAGGATCAGTGAAAATAGAAATATTTCTTAGACTGCCAGGGCAGAAATATTAAAGATTACAATAAGAACATTTACATATTAACATTTATAATAGTACCACTCCATGAGTCAGACACACCATATATTAAGTGGCAGAAATGTTTTCACAGACCAACAGGACACTTCTGTGAATCAACAGTGGATCATCAGTCTGTGGATCAACAGACTAGCTGTTGAACATCACTGGCATAAACTCCCATATTGTCTTCCCCTTTGTTGGCTCACATACATGAAAATAGCTGCTAGGCATTTTCTCAGCATCAGACACCATCTAGGCACTGTGGATGTTTCAGTGAACAAAGCAGATAGAGATTCTCTGCCCTGGTGAAGCTTACATTAAAATGTGAGAGAAAATATATGCTGAATGGCTCAGGAATAACAACAACAACAAAACAACAACTACTACTACTACTACTACTACTACCACTACCACTACCACCACTACTACTACTACTACTACTACTACCACCATTACCACTACCACCACTACCACTACTACTACTACTACTACTACTACTACTACTACTACTACTACTACTACTACTACTACTACTACCATTACCACTACCACTACTACTACTACTACTACTACTACTACTACTACTACTACTACTACTACAGATGTGGCAAGTGTGCTGGAAGAAATGAACAGAGAAGGGTGACAGTACTGACAAGGGCAGGTGACTCAAGGGACCTTATTAAGAAAACACTTGTGCAAAGTCTTATAAAAGGTTCTTGTATGTGTCCTGTACTCTCATATATAACATCTATCTTCCCTGGTGGTCTAGTGGTTAGGATTCGCGCTCATATATAACATCTGTTCACTGCCAGCGCTCAGTCATACAGGTCAGCCCGAAAACTTTAGGACTATATGTCTCTTAGGAATTGTCTGTTTTCAGTAAGAGGTAGGTAGTATTGTGATGATGCGCCTGGGATTTGGTGAGGTTGAAAATGTGGTGTTTTGAATCCTTACTCTGACCAATTAGAGTAGCTGTAGAAGCCTGGCCTTTACTCAGTGGAATAGACCAGGATTTCTTTTTTTAAACAGTTATTTTCTTTTGTTTTTGAGTTTTGATCACATCTGGCAGTGTTAGGGTTCCGCCCAGCCTAAGGGGTTGCTCCCACTCCTGCCTGCTAAGCACATGCTCCAGAGCCTTAAGCCCTGCTTCCTCTCCACATCAGGGTCTCTGAAATTTTTTTCTAGGCACTCATCCCTTTTCACCTGAGAAGTGGAACATGTGTGAGTGCTGCTAGGAGCCTCTTGGACTCATTATGTAGGTGATTCTGGATTGCACATTCAGAAACCTTTTACTGTCCCCAATTCTTCACACCCCCCACATTTAGCTATTGGGGTCACAACCCATATTTTAAGATGCTTAGGTCCTCATGGGTAGATACCAAATAGTGGGATTGCTGGGTCATATCGTACTTCTTTTGTTACTTCTCCGAGAAACCTCCATAATGTTTTTAAGTAGGACCGGATCAGACAATAGTCCCATTAGCAGTGCATGAGTTTTCCTTTTCACCACACCCATGTCAGAGAGGATTGTTTCTCTCCTTTCTGATACGTGCCAGTTTCCCTGGTGTGGGGTGATCACTCGTTATCATAATTTGGATTTCTTTGAAGAAATGACTACAAACTTTTTTATATTTTATTATACCACCGTGAGATATACAAAGATGTTCATAAGATGTTCATATTTGGATTTCGGTCATTCAGTGTTCCAGCACCCATCTCTCCACCAATGTCCATTTCCCACCACCACGTTCCTGATTCCCTCCCCCTCCCTCGCCTGACTCCATGGCAGGTTCTTTATTTCTTTCTCTTTCTCTGTCTCTCTTTCTCTTTTCCTTCCCTTCCACATTGTGGATTACGATACATACATTAAGACGTTGTCATGTGTATCTTTTGCCTGTATTTAATGCTCAGGTATGAACTTTTTCATATGTCTCCTGGCCATCTGTCTGTCTTCTTTAGAGAAGTGTCTATTCATTTCCTCTCCCCATTTTCTAATGGGATTATTGGATTTATTAATAATTATATTGTGAGTGCTTTATATAGCTCATAGATTAATCCCATACCTGATATATTATGTGCAGCTATCCCCCACCCCCAGCAGCAGGGTGTCTTTTAATTTTAGCCTTTGCTTCTTTTTCCTTATAGAAAGTGTCAAGAAGTCAGCTTAGGGGGGTAGGAGAGAATCTGGGAGTCAGGGGTGGTGGTACTGGCACCATTATAAACCCGAAACCCTTTATAGATAACTTTGCAAAATCACAGTGCCTGAATTTTTAAAAAGTTAAAAAAAGAAGAAGAAAGAGAAGCTAGGAACTAGACCATGAGTTTCTTTCTTTTTTTTACACCCCAACCATGAGTTTCTTGAGAGCAGAGGCTTGTTGTGGCTTGTTCATCTGGCCACTTTTGTGCCTAGAATATTCTTATATCTGGCTCATGGTAAGGGTTGGTATGTAGGGACTGTATTAATATTAATTTCAAACTTAAAGCTTGTTTGCTGATTAGCCCAATGAGTTCTAGATTCCTCATGTGTAAAATGGGAGTATTCATAATGATAAAACTAGAAACTAAGTCGCAGTGTTGCCATGTAAATTAAATTGCAGTACTTTATAATGTATGTAGAACACTTGGCACAATGTCTAGCACATAGCAAGTGCCAACTCACTTGGCACTAAATGTTCAGAATGGTTCTACTGTTAGACTGAGCATACTGAATTAGTAGTCTCTGGCTTTAAGTACACACTCATAGAAATATTTATTGCTTCCACTTAACATGGTCCTATCCACTTAACGCACATGGTGCCTGTAGTGACTGCTGAGGGAATAGGGGGCGTGTTCATAGGGTAGATGCAGCATCGAATGGTGCCTAATACTGCTTGGGAACAGATGAGGGAGCTCAGGTAGAAGGTCTGAAGGGGCTCCTGGGACAGTGTGGCCAGCAGGATAGAGGTTATGGAATAAACGGATAAACACCTATAGCTGGGAAGCATATGTTTAGAGTTCGGAGAACAACACCAAGCAAGGGAATTAAGAGAAAAATTTGGGGGGAGTTTTTTAGGCCAGACCTGACTGTGTTCAGTGCCTATTCTTAGCTCTGTGCTTAGTGTCACTCCTGGTGGTGCTCAGGAGACCATATGTGGTACTAGGCATTGAATTGGGATCAGTTGTATGCAAGGCAAGTGGCTAACCTCCGTATTCTCTCTCCAGCCCCTAATGGAATTTTAGCTAAGATTAGAGGCAGTCGTTAGCAGTAGTTATCAGTGTGTGGCTATCACTGGTGGTGTCTGGACACATGGTCTAAGCTGAATCTTATGTTGTCATCTTTATTCATCTTCAAATATCTTCTCAGCTCAAATTCCTTGACTTTACCAGTAGTCCCTGTTGTCTGTGGACCAATGCTCTGGATTCTGATGATCTCCCCTCTGTCTCCTGAGTTTGTCTCTTATGAAATAGTCTGCATGAGGAGCCCTGTTGCCTCTCTGTGTCTATAAGCAGAGGTGTTACTTGCAGTTCATTAGGAATATGCCACTTCTACAGAATCTCTCCATGAGTGGAGACAGCTGTTGAATGCTGTGACGCAGACAGCGGCATCCTACCTAGACAGACAGAGGAGAGAGAAGGCATCTCCTCCTATAGGCGCCTGACTGAAGCAGATGTCTCATGGAAGTTAGTTGCTATCCAGATAGTTGGCAGTGTTTGTTTAGGGACCCACTGCACGTCTGTCCCTGTGATGAGGAAGACAACATTTCATTGCAGGAAAGATAATGATCCTCATCAGAAGCTCTGATTATTTCCTGAGGACTGATTCCTAGAAGTGGTTTTGCTTTTCCAAGGGATAAGAACATTACAGCTCTTGACACAATTTGCCATATTGACTTCCAAAGAGATGAAAAAATTCCGTGCTAGGTCATTTTGTTTGGATTGTACCCATTTTGTCATACCTTGACCAATACTGGATTACGGTTAATATATGAACTTTATTTATTTATGCATATTAGGTAAAATGATAGCTCTATGACTATATTTTTTTAAGAAGATAAATTGAACATTTGCAAATGTTTGTTTTCTATGGAATCTTTGTGTGTGTATGTGTGTGTGTGTGTGTGTGTGTGTGTGTGTGTGTGAGTCACACCAAGTGATGCTCAATGGTTACTCCCCGGCTCTCAGGATTTACTTCTGGCAATGCTTGGGGTTCCATGAGGGATGTAGGAGATCAAAACCTGGTCAATTGCATGGGAGGCAAATGCCCTACCCACTGTACTATTGCCACAACCCAACTATGGAATGACATTTAGTACAGTAGCATACTAGTTTACCAGGGTAGGTCTAAAGGAATACTGACTTGATTTATTTGGGGTGGGTGGAGTCTCCTCTCTGGAAATTCTCAGCTAATTGGAGTGGTAGTTTAATGTAGGGCCCAGGGATATGGTGCTTCATAGACCCCGTGATGCCAGGGAACCTGGGAATGCTCAGGAAACTATGTAGTGCTAGACTAAACTGTTGTCAACTGTGTGTAAGGCCGGCACCCTGACTCTTGATCTCTCTGCCCCCCAACTTGATCAATTTGGGGGTTAATTTCATTTGTTTTTTCCCTAGTACTCAGATAATAAAATTTACTTTTGTGTTGTGGGTGGATAGTGGATGGGAGGGAATACCTCATGGTGATGCTCTTGGCTCTGAACTCAGGAATACTCCAGCAGTGCTTGGGGCACCATATAGAATGTTGAGGGATCAAACCAAGTATGGCTGCATGCAAGACAAGTGCCCTACCCACTGTGTATCTGTATATCTCTCATATATATATACATATATATATATACATATATACATACATATATATATATACACACACCACTATATATCTCTCTCTGATCCCCGAATTTACTTTTTTGTTTTTGTTTTGTTATATTGACAGATACAGAGAATTATGAAACTATTATCACAATCAGAATATATCACAGCCCCCTATTTTCCTGCTGTCTCTTTCTAGTCTCCACCAACTCTTTACCCTTGGTATCTAGATATGTTCTGTCCTCTTCTTTATTTTTTCTTTTTAGATTTTGCTTCCTTACTTTAATTTATTTTTGAGTTTCCAGAGATTGAACCAAGGGCCTCACCATGAGAAGTATTTCACAGACCCGTATCCCCAGCCTCTTACACTCCTTTATTATTCACTTTTCCAGAATTACATAACAGTGTCTTTAACAGAGAAAAAAAGTTTAAGTCCATTTTTAAATCAATTTTTATTTTTATATTATTATGAATTGTTGTTCTTAAGAACTCTGCCTAACTCAAGATCACAAATATTTTCTCTTATTTTTCTAAGTTTTATAGTTTATATTTATGTCTCCTCCATTTGTTAAATGTTGTACAAGATGTGATGTATCAATAAGATTTGTATTTTTCTATATTGATGTCCATTTGTTTACCATCAATTGTTTAAAAGTCCTTTTATTCACTTAAATTGACTTTGCATCTCTGTAAAAAAATTATTTCACTATATGTATAGATCAATTTCTTGTATTTTTTTCTTTTTGGGTCACACCCAGCAATGCTCAGGGGTTACTCCTGGCTCTTTGCTCAGGAATTTCTCCTGGCAGTGCTTGGTCCATATGGGATGCCGGGGATCAAACCGGGTCGGCCGTGTGCAAGGCAAATGCCCTACCCACTGTGCTATCACTCTGGCCCCTGGTATTTTTTTTTTTTTTTGTGCATGGCCACACCTGGAGGTGTTGGGGTGGTTAGGGTTTAATGTTTCCTCTGTGCTTATGAGGAACTCCCTCATGGTTCTTGAAGAACCGTATGTGGTCCTGAGATTTGAGCTGGGGTCAACCACATACAAGACAAGTACCTTAAACTCTATATCATCACCCTGGTCCTGGTTCCTATTTATTTGTTCAATAGATATTTATATCCATTCTCTCATCAATACCATAGTTTTGACCAAAAATAAGTTCTTATATATTAAAAAAATAAATGCGATGATAGAGTATATAATTTTTGAGTTCATCTTTTTCACTCAAATGATGGATGCCTTTGGGATTCATTTATGTTTTATATACTTCAATCTTTCTTTCACTTTTGTTGTCCAATACTATTTCATTGTATGGGTATATGAGTATATTAATGTATCTCCTTAGTCACACTTGGTGATGATCCAGAGATTATGTGGCCCCAGGATCAAATCTGGGTCTCTTACATGCAAAATATGCATTCTAGCCATATATTCTGGCATTTTAATCATTTTTTTTCCTTGTTTAGGGAGGGAAGTCACACTTGGCAATGCTCAGGGGTTATTCCTGGTGCTACACTCAGGAATTACTCCTGGCAGTGCTCAGGGGACCATTTGGATGCCAGGGATCTAACTCAGGTCAGCTGTGTGCAAGGCAAATGCCCTACCCACTGTACTATTGCTCCGGCCCCCTTTATTTTATTTTACCTTTGGTTTATGGCCCACACCCAGCATGGTTTAGGAACTACTTTTTCTCAGTGGTTGGCAAGGGGACAGGGTAGTTCAGTTCTGGTGGTGTTTGGGGGACCCTACAGTTCAGATGACTGAACCTAGAGCTGTAGCATGCACATACTGTGGGTCTGCATCATCCCCTGAGCATTATCAGAAGTGTCTAAATAGAGAAATAAATATGCTTTAATATACACACACAAAGAAATGCTATTGACTAACAAAATCGAGCTATATCTCTGATTCTTTATTAATTCATTCTGGGGACTGCCCATCACTTGATCACTTGAATCCCGTTATTCATCGATTTGCTTGAGCGGGCACCAGTAACATTTCCATTGGACCCTATCACATGCCAATGTAGCCCAATGGCATCTGGTTGATTCAGGAATATGAAGAGCCTCAAACCTTTCCTTCAGGGTCTTTACAAGGAAGTCTGACCATCTTGTAGGTGGGCGGCCACGTGATCTTTTGACATCCCGTGGGATCCAGTCGGTAATGGCTCTAGTCCAGCGGTTGTCTCCAAATCGCATTACATGTCCAGCCCATCTGATTTTCGATGCCTTGGCAAACGAGACAGCGTCCCTGATTCTGGAATAGCGATGGAGGTCAGAACTCCGGATTCCTTCTCTCACTTGAGTGAGGCATGATATTCCAAGCATAGCTCTTTCGATTCCTCCCAAAGGAGGAATTTGATCCCAAAGGAGTTTGTTTTTTTTAGCTCTGATGGGCAGTTTCTGCTCTCTGCTTTGAGAGCAGAGAGCAGAAACTGCCCATCAGAGCTAAAAAAAAAAAAACTCCTTTGGGATAATTGTTTAAAAGTCAAATACATGAAGCCAGAGTGATAGCCCAGCGTGTAGGGGCGTTTGCTTTGCACACAGCCGGCCTGTTCTGGCCCGGGTTCGATCCCCGGCATCTCATATGGTCCCGAGCACCTGCAGGAGTAATTCCTGAGTGCAGAGCTAGGAGAAACCCCTGAGCATTGCCGGTGTGACCCAAAAAAAGAAAAAAAGTCCAATCTATAAATCAATTTGAGGAGAACTGATGAATTAACAATATTAGTTCTTCTACTCTATGTACTTTCCATGTATTTAACTATATTTTCCATGTATTTAACTCTAAAAATTTCCATCATCAGTGTCTTATAGCTCTTTACCTAAAAGCTTCCCTCAGTATTTTGTAGTTCGGAATGGTTACTGTTTTAAGATTTTAGTTGCAAATTGTTTTTGTTAGTATAAAGAAAAGAGGATCTGTTGTTAATGGACCTGTTTCTGATTTTGCCCTTTTGAAAGCTGCCTGTAAAAGCATAAATTTCTGGATAGTCTATGAAGAGACCACACCGGGAGAGATAGAAGAGGAAAGTCCATGGGGGCAAGAAGCACATGGTCTCAACCAGTGGCCGGCATCCTCTGTCACAAGACGAGCGGAGTAGTGTCTTCAGTGTGAGCTCTGAGGTGAATGGAGCCAGTGAATGAGCCTCACGCTGACTATATGGAAGTAGACAGTGTGAGCCTAGCTAACTCCCAAATGGCAAACAGTGATAAGTAATATACCTCTGCTGTTTTTAACCAGGAAGTTTTCTTCGTGTGTGTGTGTGTGTGTGTGTGTGTGTGTGTGTGTGTGTGTGTGTGTGTGTGTGTGTGTGTGACAGAGCAATAGACAGCTGACAGAGGGCTTCACCAGTCACTAGCCCGGCCTGGGCTCTCAGGCCTGGTCACAGGTCTTTGATTTCCCGTCTCTCATCAACTTGTCAGTGATAGTAGGCCCTTGTGGTCCCAGAGATTAGAGTTGGCTGATAGCTCACAGGTCTCTCCCCCGCCTACTTATTCCACAAGCACATAGTCCAAATGGCTGCGTGTCTGCTTGAACCTCGGGTATGAGCTGAGAGGCCTCTGCCAGGCTGACTCAACTCTCTGCCTGGGTCTTCATCACAATGAGAGAATCCCTCTCTCCGGCCTGCTCAAAGGACCCGAGAATGACCATTTATGGCCCCACCTTCCTTCCTCCTGAGATAAAATTCTCCTGCGGCTGGGCTTGCTCCACTTGGCCACCATTGGATCCATATTTTTCAGGCCCTAAATGCCAGCTATAGTTTAAAAAATTACAAATTGTTTAAACCTGACTTGAAACCTGAAGACTAGTTGTATTTTATTACCTATTCAATAAAAGAGTCTTGGAACCCTGGAGCTACACTGATGAGTTAAACAAAGAAAGTCATGGCAAACACCTCCTGGCTGTCTGGCACATGTTTCTAGCCCACCTGCACAGCACATTTTCTTCAATTGTAAAATAGGGATAACAATGCCTGATAAAAGAATCTGTATACATTGCTGAGTAATATGCCCAGTGCAAAGCAAATTGCTAATAGTAATAGTTATGGAACATCAGAGGTAGGAGGGACCTTACAGATGATTTGATCTAAGAGCTACATTTTTTCAGCAGGGGAAAGTGAATCCCAGAGAGATCGTCTGCCCGAGTTCATACAGCTCATCAGTACTTGGGCAAAGACTAGAGTACTACATGCCCAACATCTAATCTCATGCTGTTCTCACTGTACCATAATTCTTTGGCTTTGGTAAAAGGAAAAAAAAAATAATAATAAGGAATACAAGGAAAGAGCAAATAGCAAGTCCCCACTTTATTGGCAATTTTACGTGTATCTTGTCATTTTCTCTCTGGAACAATTCTATGCACTATGACCTCCACTTTTTAGACAGGGACACTGGAACCTAGGAAGTCACAACCTCACCTATCAGCCTCTCAGGCAATAGAATGAGGGCTCTCACCCAAGTGTGACTTCTAGACCATTCCAGGCACCTCCTCCACCTCATGCCCTTCCTTTTGGGTCAGGCTGGGAGCCTGAGAACCATGTTTTGTCTCCATCCTAGATGCATTTCTTCTCAGTCCTCTGAAGCAGTAGTTAGTTTATACGCAAGAGCCTTTTATCCTTCCTTTAATACAATCCTTTTAACTGAAACCAAGGGACCAAAGCTTAACTGTAATTCTGCAGAACTGGCAGCAGAGGCCTGGCTGGGACCCGGGCTACTCACCCTGAACGTGATGTGCACAGAGAGTGGGCCTGGCATTGTTTCCCTCTCTGCTCAGCAGCGCCCAGCCAAGCCTCCTGGTCTAAATTGAGCCCTTAATCGTTTTCCTCGGCATTTGCTCAGACGGGATTTTTTATTTTCTAGTAATAAAAGCTCCTACATTGTAGGAGGGGGAAATCTGCTTTTCCCCTCCCACCCCCTCGCTTCTGTGAATGCTTTGCCACCTGTCCTTTCCCCCTCCCTCACTTTCACGCTTGGGACAGAGCCAGATTATTCTGTGCCTGTTGTCAAGTTCCGAGGAGTTTTGCATGGGGGAATGTACACACACCGAGCATGACTCTGCTTGTTTCTTGGCCTCCCTTGTCATGAGCCAGGGGCTGCATCCTGCAGAGTTGACTTCTGGGCCTGCAGGTTGGTGGAGGAGTTGGATCCTGGGGATGCAGGAACAAAGGGAATTGCCACTAAACTTTCCTCTTACCAGCTTCCAGCAACTTCGGCTCCTGCATGGCAGCTTCCATCAGTCTTTTCCTTTTAGGATTTGCCCTGGGAGGTTGGGGGATATAGTCTGTGGGTCAGGTGCCACCTAGAGTGTCTCTGAACATAGTGTCAGGAGTAAACCCTGAGCATGGCAGGATGTGGCCCAACCCAGCCACCCTGCTCCAAAAAAATAAATGAAAGAATTTTACTGACTCTGGGCCAGAACGATAGCCCAGCGGTAGGGCGCTTGCTTGCATGCGGCCGCCCTGCTGGCTCGGGTTTGATCCCCCAGCATCCCATATGGTCGCCCGAGCACCACCAAGAGTAATTCTTGAATACAGAGCCAGGAAAACCCTGAGCATTGCCGGTGTCACCCAAAAAGCAAAATAACAAAAAGAATTTTACTGATTCTCTAACATTATTCAGACCAGTCTCTATCATTTGCTTTTTTCTTATGGAAAAATGGAAAATATAGGTATCTTAAAAAGTAAGAAAAAAGTACCAGAATCATCGCCATTGGAAACACCTTGCGTATTTTTCATCATCTTTGAGTAGATATGTTTATTTGAAGTTTCTTTTTTGTGATTTTTTATTATACCACAGTGAAACATACAATTGCAAAGGTTTTCATAATTGGTTCTTGGTAATACAGTATACCAGCACCCATCCCTCCACCAGTGCCCCATTTCCACCACCAATGTACCCCCACCCCGCCACCCCCTCTATGCTGCCTTAATAGCAGGTACCCCAGTTTCTCTCTCTCTCTGTCTCTCTCTGTCTCTGCATCTCTCTTCTCTTTCTTTTACACACTGTGGCTAGCCCTGGAGGTATTTAGAGTTTATCACTTAAGTCTCTTTGTGTATATTCAATGGTGAGTTTTAATCTGCCATTCCATTTCCCACATTTAGTAAAACACTGGTATCTATTTATGTCGTATTAATGAATGCAGTCATTTTATATCTGTCCTTTTCCTTCTGACTACTTTCACTCAGCATGATAGTCTCCATGTCCATCCATTTGCAGGTAAATTTCATAATTTCATCTTTTCTGACAGCTGCATAGTATTCCATAGTGTAGATGAACCACAGTTTCTTTAGCCAGTCCTCTGTTCTCGGCATTTAGGTTGTTTCCAGATTCTAGCTATAGTGAATAGCGCAGAGATGAATAAAGAAGTACAGATAGTGTTTCTGCTATGTGTTTTTCGGTCTCTAGGGTATATTCTCAGGAGTGTATTGCTGGATCAAATGGGAGCTCAAAATCTAGTTTTCGGAGGAATGCCCATATTGTTTTCCAAAAGGGCTGGACCAGTCGGCACTCCCACCAACAGTGGATCAGAGTCCCTTTTTCCCACATCCACGCCAGCACTGGTTGTTCTTGCGTTTTGGATGTGTGCCAGTCTCTGTGGTGTGAGATGGTACCTCATTGTTGTTTTGATTTGCATCTCCCTGATGATTAAAGACGAAGAGCACTTTTACATATGCCTTTGGCCATTCGAATTTCTTCTTTGAAGCTTTGTTCATTTCTTCTCCCATTTTTTGATGGGGTTGGCTGTTTTTTTCTTGTGGAGTGCTACCAGTGCCT